>JBCEWC010000432.1:0-57427 GCA_038996855.1 Solanum aculeatissimum | reverse complement strand
ACTGTATTCCCTACCATATCATGTTTACACCAAAAATAAAGTAAACTAAGGCAGTTGATTCTAATCTTCTGGCTATTAGCCCCTTTGCCTTCAAAACATCTTGAGTTTCTCTCCCTCTACAATGTCCACCAGACACAAGTTGGAATGGATTTCCACCAATCTTTAGTGGCTCCCCTGATGCCAACACCTTTGATGAAGGCCATTTGTTGTCTATCCGCTAACCATGGATCACCTTCTTTAATCTTTCTGCCAGGATCTTAGCTATAATTTTGTATATTCACCCAATCAAGCTAATGGGTCTAAAGTCACTCAATTCCACTGCTCCCACTTCTTTTGGTATTAGAGCCACAAAAGTGGAATTGAAGCATTTTTCAAAATAGCTTCTTTTATGAAAGTTTTGTATAGTTGCTACCAATTCCACCTTGATGATGTCCCAACACTATTTGAAAAACTCCATTGTGTAACCATTTGGACCTGGAGCCTTGTCCCTAGCACATGCATTGATGCCTTCCAAGATCTTCTGAGGTTTACAAGAGGCCTCCAACATATGGTTTTCACTTTCAGTAATCTTAGGGCAATTGATCATCACTAGTTGTGGTCTCCACTTCTCAGGCTTTGCATAACGATTCTCATAGAAGGCACTATTTCTCTCTTTATCTCCTCTATCATCACCCCTTCCATTTTCAACTTGTTAATGGTGTTAGATCTTCTGTGTGCATAGCAGTTTTATTTAGTGTTCTTGTCTCCCTTTATCAACTAGATAGCCCTAGACCTTTGTCTCCAAACAATTTCCTCTTTTCTAGTAATCTCTTCAATTTCATTGGTGAGAGTCAATTTGGATGCTATTTCCTTCTCATGTAAAGCTCCGTGCTCCTGAATTTCCTCTAGAGTTGTTAGTTGTTTCAACACACTATTTTTGTAATCCTAAGTTCCCCTCAACAAACTCCCCCATTCCTTAAGGTTTGTCTTCAAAGTTCTCATCTTTTTCATGAGCACAGAATCTAGGTTGCCAGTACTATTGGAAGAATCCCACCAATTCATAATCTTTTCTTTGAGCCCCTCTGCTTGCGACCATCGATTCTCCAACTTGAAATAGGATTTTGAATTTTTCTAGTCCAAACATTGAAGCATAATAGGTGAGTGGTCTGAAGTTATTTTCGGAAGAATACTCTATTTTACGTTCCTAAAATAGCTATCCAGGACTTCTAAAATGACAATTCTATCCAGTCTAGCAGTTGTATTATGCCTATCCCCTTTTCTCCAGGTATACTTGCCCCTTTGTAGATCCAAATCCATCAACTCCATGCCCTCTATGAACTCTGATAAGTCAGACATTGCTTCACTAATTCTGCGGCAGATTTTCTTCTCTGAGGGAATTCTAGTTGTGTTAAAGTCATTACTCAGAACCCAAGGTCCTGTCATTAAACCCCTATCTCCCCCCAAGTCTCTTCCCTCTCCACTCGTCATTAGCAGCATAAACGCCTTGTTAAATTCTAGTCAAAACCTATTTTTCCCCGGGAAGTTACAAGACACAAAGTATATGCCAACACTACTAACCACTCATTCCCAGTCCCTCTTATCCCACATAATGATAATTCCTCCCCTAGCTCCACTTGTCTCCAGTTGCACAAAATTGACCCACCCATTCCCAGACTTCTTTCACCAACTCTACAATGTTACCCTGTACCTGTCTCTTGGAGGCATACAATGTCTGCCTTCAAAGTTCTAAGAATATTATTCCGTACTAGTTCCTTCTTCCTCCCACAATTTAACCCCCTCATGTTCCAAGAAACAATTTTCAAATTCATTGATCTTGGATTGGAAGGTACACCCCCCCCCCCCACTTGACCCATAGCTCCAAAAAATTGTTATCTAATTCTAGTCTCTATAGTTCATTGGATCCCTTCTTTTTAGCTATCATTTCTGTTTCCCAATTCTATTGTTTATTGCTATCAATCTTTTTAAATAAATCTTTTGCCTTCTTCTCACAACCTTTGAAGTCAACACCCAACTTTGTACTTAACTACATGATGTATTGTTGAACCCATTCAGAAGTGTTCACTTCCTAATCGCTATCTTTTGTTGGCATCTTCATGTTTATCAGCCCAACATCCTTTTCTATTAGATTCACAATTTGGAATTGATCATCTGGTTGCATCGCAATTAGCTTGCCTTCACTTGCTTGCATTGTTTCTCTCATGTCCAAAAGCATTGAGGATGCTTCACTTCCTTACCAATTCCCTCTTCCTCCCTGAGAATTAATCGTTTTCCGAATGATGATGCAAATACCAAAATATACAAGAACACCCACCCCCTCTTCCTGAAATATGATTTAAGCTAGACTTATTTGTGTGATGATCCATGCTAAATTGATTGATCATCATCTGATATGCTTTTTGCTAAGAGTTAACACCAGAAACAATATACAAAAACTTCCCCGAATGAAAGATTAGATCAAGATTCATGCCTCACCCACATTATTCCCATTTGTCTTCTCAGCCATGAACTAGATCTCCACAAGAGTAAAAACATTTAACTGCAATATTGAAGAAACATGAGGCCCAATCTTCACTTAGAATGTACAAGAACATATCATGTGATCTCTATTCTGCCATCTCCACCTCAAAAAGCAACCACCAATAAATGAAGTCCATGATCAACACAAACTTAGGGTAGACAACGACTCGGTGGTAGGCAGTTTGCTTAGCCCTACCAAGGCTATTCCTCCAAATACTGGCTACCTCTAAAACTTCATGAATCTTCTTCCACTTCATTGACCATTGCCATATCCTCTATATATCGAAATGACATTTCCTTCTAGGATTCGTATATGAACTTATTTTACATGGTTGAAAATCAATAATACTATATGTTAAACCATTTTCAACACTCACAACTTCAAGCCAAATACTTAGGCTACAAACATGTAGCTCCATTTATGTGTTTTACACGATGATCATATTTTAGCCTATAGCAACAAGATACATACACCAAGTTTGGAGCTATGATTTTGTTGAATAAGCACGTCTTCAAGTGTGCAGTTTGCCATTAGAAGAACTTAAATTCATTGGGATTTAGAACAAAAGAAACTTTAAACATAAGCTCGACATTGGAAATTTTGAAAATGCATGAGAGTTTAACTTAGCCATCATTTGTCTTTTAAAAAAGAAACACTACCAGCAAATGTACTCCAATACGTGTGCGCGCGCACACTAAATTTGAAGAATGTATGGTGCCTACCTTTAATGGAAGATTTCGCAAAGAGTTTTGCGGTGGCAAATGATTAAAGAGACTAATGTTTGTATGTAATCCTTTTAAGAACAAAAACTTATTAATGAAGGACTCAAAAATTACTAATGAAGGACACAAAAGAAACATAAAACAAATAAACCAGAAAGTAGAAAATCTTACAAAAAGAAATGATTTTCTCCAAAAATAAACCAATCTTCTCTACAAATAGGAATCTTATAGGTACACAAAAAGCATAGTTTCTTTCACACTTCAGAAAATCATTTTCTATAGTAAGGATAAGAGACTACTTCTCAAGTGTACAAAATAATTTTCTACTCCTTCATAAGTTATCCTATTTCTCTCCCTATAAATTAGTAAGTTCTAGATGAGCCACATGACACACACAGATCTTCTCTCTTGATTACTGAGTGTCCAACTGAACATAGCTTTCTTTACAGTGCATGGAATCACCCACTGAAGATCAAACTCGGAAGTTAAAATGGACGACTAATAAGGTTAACTTTACACAGGGCAGGATGAGATATTTTCACAAGAAAGTCAAAAGAGTTCCATCAAATAACTAAAAGTCAAGCCGGTGCATGCTGAAAAAGCTGGTAAATGTCAAGGAACCAATAGTTATCTCTTTGAGGCATATATAAGTAGACCTTTACTTATCTACTAAAGAAACAATGATAATTTGCATTGCATTCTCCTTGTCTTTCTCTGCTTTAAGATCAAGCAGTAGAAATTAACATCATCTTAATAATTAGACCAATAAAATTAATTAATTAACTACATATTGTACTTCATCCCATCTCAATTGGTTTATGATCCTGTACAACACTCTAACCCAATAAATTATCCTTCTTCAAACAAACCCAACCTTAACTATTAGTTCCATAACTTGATGCCTTCAATTAAGCAAGCCATGATTGATTTGAGCTAAAAATTTGCAAATAAACTGAGTCTATGACACTAAATCCATATTATGAATTACGTAAGTTGACAAAAACTAACAAGAATGGGCAACGACCACAAAAAGTCGCTGATGCACACTCCAATATGTACAGTATTTTTATTTTTTTTAAAAGGTGTAAAACTGAAGATTATAAGAAGAATAATCTGAAAATCAAAGAGAAAGGCGACCAAAATAAGAAACAGATTTACCAGTTTCGGCCAAGGACTTCTTCAGCACGGTAACCAGTAACCATCTCAAAGACAGAATTGACATATATAATTGGATGGTCAGGTTCTAAAGCATCGGTGACAACAAAACCACAAGGCGCTGGTTGCAAAAGCGAGTCAATAGGGAAAGGCAAAGCCGCACCGCCACCACTCAACATAAACCCTAGCTTTTCCCCATCCTCTAATTCGTCCTCAACTTCTTCCTCAATCACTTCATCTTCTTCTCCACTCAAATCCGAGTTGCTGTCCCACTCCATCGCGAAATTCGCCCCCTTGTATATCTTCTTCTTCACCCCATGCTCGGGATTTGAACTTGAATTCGAAAGCAAATGCTTCCTTTTTGGAAAAAATACCAATTTTAGGTATTATGGTTCGATTGTGGTTTTAGGGTTTTTAGAGGAAATAAAATGAGTGGTCAGCGAAATTGTGTGGAGTTTTTAGGGAAAATAAATTAGGAAAAACAGAGCGATCCACAGAGATGAAAGAATGTCTATTCACCGCCTTTGGTTATGTGTGTGGGTGGAAAAACAAAAAAGATCTTTCGTTTTGGGGATTTTCGTGTTAGCTTAGCTTGCCCGATACGCCCTCCTCCTTATTCCTCCCACCATTATTATTTCAAACGTTATTAATTTAAGGGAAAGAAATTAAAAATATATTTGAACTATTTGAAAAAGAATAGGAATATTTCTTTATTATTTTTTGGCTTGAAAATATCTCTTCGTTATATTTTTAGCTCGCCTTAACTATTAAAAATGGAGGAAAATTATTTTTCATTAGTTTTCGACTAAAAAATACATCTCCATAAAAATTTTAAAGTTATTATTTAAAATGTCCCTCTTCCATTAAAAATTCAACCTCAACTCATCTTCAAATCAATTTTTGTCAGACTTTGACTAGTTCAGATTCTAACTATATTTAAAAAATATATATTTATAATTATAACTGATCTCTTGAAAATAATAACATATATTATCGTGTTATATTGCTAACATGAGATCAACAATTGATAATATCGTGTTATATTGCTAATTTGATTCCAATTTGTATCTATAATCTTTAATTTTGATTTTTTTTTTGTCTACATTACTACTCTTTTAGAATATTCAATAATATTTGTCCTAATTTATAAAATTAATGAATAGTTTATCATTTTATATCTATTTTATCCTTGTTATTAAATAGCATTTATTTTAAAATGTTTAGATGAATTATATTTTATAAGGATAATTTGGTAAAATCACTCCTATCATTTATTGTTTCTTAATCTCTGTGTCAAGTCAATAATGAATAACTATTATTAGACAGAGGAGGTATACAAATAAATACTTAAATTTTTATAAAGTTGAACAGGTGGATATATGTGCCCTACGTGATGTCCTGTGTGTATTATGACTCGTAGGACAAGTATGCTTACTTGTTCAATTTTATATAAGTTTAAATGTCTATATGTGTACATACAAAATTGGAGTGCATAGATACCAGTTGAGCATAAGTTAAAAGGTGGGTTTATGTACCATACTAGTATTAATTTATGTCTATCTTCCTATTTGGCAAACCTTTTACGAAGTCAAAAATATGTTTTGATGTATTTGATATTTAAAGAAACAAAGTAATTTTAGAGATATCTCCTCACGTTTAACGTAATATCCATGGAAGTTTTGAAGGTTGGAATACGATACAATAAGGTAAAATGTTGCAGAAATATATGCTTATCCAGAAGAGTCTGCGACAAGAGCGCGTCACATACATGCTTCAAGATGGTTCAAAATCTTTCTTCGTCAAAATTTGATCAAATCTGAACTTCACTAAAAAAAAATAAACCAGGATGAACCATCTCCCGTCATCGACTTAGTTTACCACTATGGTCTGATGTTAGTTTTTAAGTAGGGTACTTTGGACTTTTCTCTATGCGTCATGTAATGAATTTGGATGGTTTTGGGGACTAAATCTAATTCTATTAACTATCACAGACCTCCAATTTCACTCCATTCTTTCACAATTCACCAAATACAAAAACACTCTCTCTACAAAGACTCTCCAAAACTCCATTGAAGGTCTTCAAACAATTCTCCCAAATTCTCCATTAAAGTCAGAAATTTCTTCTAACTTCTTATTCAAGGTATGTGGATCTATATCTATGGAATCCCTTCTCCCATAGAGCACATTTTATTCCCAACTTTTTCATTCAATTTCAAATATGAATTTTTATGGGTCTTCTCACATTCTACCCAATTTCTTCAATTATGATTTACTTTATGATTATTTATCTATTTTGATATTAATTTATGTCAATTAGATAAAATTGACGATTTTCTTATGAATTTTCTACAATTCTATCTAGGGTCCATGATCTCATTATAGGTGTTGTTCAATTCTAATCTAAATGCATGAATTGCATTTCAATTATTGTTTATTTATTTAATTAAGTATGAATTACTATTAAATTGCATAATTTTTATGATTTATAAGAAATTTTCACAAGGTTTCTATGGTCCATGATCTACCAATGTGGGTTTTTATAATTATGATTTCAATTGGCAATTTCTATTGTAATTATGCATGAATTTTATTAAATTACATGTTTTAAAGATGATTTGAGATTAATCCCACATAATTACCCTAGTCTACGATGAATTATGATTATGAATGAAAAAGGACTTCACCCATATTTTATGAAAAGGCATATGCATTATTTATGGAAGTCCTAAATGAATGAATAAATGTTGCTGAAAGAATTTGCTCACCTAATCATGTATTTTAGATGAGATGTGATAAGGATAATTCTCAAATTGATTAATCACCTAAAGTTTTAATGAGCTATTTTAAATGAATGATGGTTTTTATGACTCAAAGCTATGATTGATCTGTGATTGACCATTTTACTATGTTTTACTATTCCGTGGGATTTGACTTAGCACCGAGAAGGCTTGAGGTGGGGTTCGGTCCGGAAGACGTTAAGGTTATCTTCCCAAGGGAATCCTAGTAGCGTCCTCTTATCTAAAATTATGTGCCACCATAGGTTGCATTAAAGGCTAGACTAGTGGATCTACATTTAGCCTCTCATCTTGAATGATTGTACTATCACAGAGTCTACCTTTGTAAAGTAGCCTCTCTCTTCTCGATGTGGAAGTTACATTGCATTCCATGTTATACCTCACATGATCTTATTATCGGTTAAGGTTAATCCCCCACAAAATGACTAAGTTTACTTTAAAGTTTTACCTTTAATTTGATGATTGACCACATGTTTTAACTTGTATTGTAACTAATGTTTTACTTTATTACTCTATCTTATAGTGTTGCATCACATGACTCATACATTCTACCTAATACTATATAATCATATATCATGCATTGCCCACATAAATAGTACATTCAAAGTACTAACGTATACTCTATACCTATATTGTTTTATAATGTAGGGTCTAGTGTTCCTCCTTCCTTTTGAGGCTATCTTGTTGAATACTATTGAAGGAAGGTTGGTGAGTTCTCATGATCAGAGGGTAAGCCTGTCTTATACTATCTTTTTCTTTAGTGTTCATGATGATGCTTTAAGACTTTATCTTTTCTTTCTACTTTTGTTGAGAGTGAGCTAGGGGTACGTCTTAACCCCCGCCTAAACTAGACTATGGGGGTGTTTTTATTGACATTTTTTAAGTGACTCTTAAGTTAAAAGTCAACAGTCTTAAGTTGGGGACCCCCTACTTTTGGTTTTTAACTTTTTTTGTGTACTTTTTTAGCTTTAAAAAAGTGCTTTTCAGTATTTTTTTTCCTATTACCCAAACACATTCAAAATTTAAAAAGTACTTAAAAGTTAAAAAAAAAAAGACAATTCAAATACCCTCTACGTAGAGGGATGTCAGATATAATGTAAAGAGTTTGTGTTGTCTTTCTTTTTGGACATAACTTACTTCTTTCCTCTTTGATATTGAAATGAGACTCACTCCCTAATCCTTTTTAGATCTTGATGATGCTTAAATGTCTTATAAATGCTTATTGATATGTTAAGATGGATTGGTTGGAGTCCTTCAGGGTTCTGATCGCCATGTCACATCTACGACCTAGCTTGGATTGTGACAAATTTGATATTAGAGCACAATATTTTGAAATGTCCTAGGGAGTCCAACATGTCATGTCAAGTAGAGTCTTATTCATGAGTGTGAAGCACGTCACATCTATGAGGCGGAGACTATGAGGCGTTTTAAGAAATCTTCATTTCTTCCATGATCTATGTCGTGCTATAGAGTGTACTTAAAGGCTTTTCCCCTCTAACATAATTCTTTGTGGTTTTCAGAAAATATTTCCCGTAGAATACCATGGCAAAGGGGAAATAATGTCAATAAGGAACAAGTTCCTCAAGTTGGTCAAGATCCTCTGTGCAAGCCGATCACCCATGCAAAGTTTTGAACTACTTTTCAAATGTTGGCCCAAGTGGTGACAACTCAAGCTAATCAAGAAGGTATGGCACAAGGTATATGATCGATATCATCTAGAGTTCGGAACTTTATGAGGATAAACCCGTTCGAGTTCCATGGATCCAAATTGGATGAGTATCTATAAGAATTTGTGGATGAGGTGTATAAAATTATGGCTATCATATGATATTTTTGGGTGGGAAGGTCGATATAGCGGCCTACCAACTTAAGGGTGTTGCTAGAGTATGGTATGAACAATGAAAGAGTGAGAGGGTTGAAGAGTTGGGTCCTGTCAAGTTTGTCACGATCCAAGCTATGGCCTAGGTGTGATGCGACGATCAAAACCCCGAAGGACCCCAACCAAGCCATCTTAGCATATCAATAAACATTCATAAGGAATTTAAGCATCATCACAATCTAAAGGGGATTAGGAGTGGGTTTCATTTCACCATTAAAAGAGGAAGGAAGTAAGAAATGTCCAAAAGGAAAGACAACACAGACTCCAAAAGGAAAGACAACACAGACTCTTACATCATATTCCATGTGCCTCTATATAGTCTAGCTTAGGCGGGGTTAAGACATGTCTCTAGCTCACCCTCAACAAAAGTAGAAAGAAAAGATAAAGTCTCAAAGTATCATCATGAACACTGAAGCAAGAGATAACATAAGATAGGCTTGCCCCAAAATCATGAGGACTCACCAATCTTCTTTCAATAGTCTTCCATAAGATAACCTCAAGAGGGAGGAACACTAGACCCTACATTATAGAATAATGTCGGCATAGAATATACGTTGGTACATTGAATGTACTATCATGATCTGAACCAAGGGTCTAGCCATAACACGACAAATATGACACTCGAAAGCGCCCTATCCAAGCCTCTTATTCATATCATAAGCAAACTAAGGTAAAGTAAGTAATCCAAAGAGAGTAAACAAGTGGAACATAACAATATAAGAGTCATAGTTTCCCTAAAGGAAATTACAACATCATAAGTCCAATTTATGCATCTAAATCATAAAATCTTGGCAAGGCCTAGAACATGTTACTAGCTCACCCTCAAGATATAATAATGAATGAAAATATAAGGTCTCAACATATGAAAATGTAACATCAACAAGGCTTGTCCCCAAAGAATGGTAACTTACCAATAATCTTCAAAGCACAATCCAACTCTAGCCACAAAATGGAGTAATAGTCTCATTGTTGCCTGTTCCTACATGGTAGATCATACAGGCAAAGAGTATGTGTTAGTACATGGGATGTACTAAGTATGTAGGTATGTCATGCATCAAAGAACATTACAACATAATATCAAAATGCATAATCATAGCAATAGAATAAGGACAAGATATGAATGATCAATGCATGTTTAAAATTATGAATAGAAGCATCATAAAATCTTTCATAACCTAGTATACATATGTGGGAGTAATACCATAACCAACAATAAGACCATGCAGACTATTATATGGAATCTCGATGTTTTCTCTACACCGAGCAAAAGAGGAGTCTACTTTCCCAAAGTAGACTCGACCCCACCCTTTAGGCTTAACCCTAACACAATGAGTGTCACATGAACATAAAGATACCACCCTTTAGATTTAACCCTAGCATAGTGAGTACCATATGAACATAATGCTAAATGGATTCATTAGCTAACCTTATAGGCACAAAATCATAAACCTATGGTGGCACGTAGTTATGAGACTTGAAGATTTATATAAGGACCCTTGGGGATAATCCCTCTTACATAAACTCATTCGGTGCTAAGTCAAATCCCACAAAATACATAATCATGCATATATATAGTTTTTAACATAATTCATACTTTTGACAAAATTATACTTGCATAGTTTGTAAAATAGGCATCATAACCTTATGAAAACATCTCATATCATAGGAATAGTCCATCTACATAATTTTGCATATAGTGCGGGTATATTTCTCGTATTATCATTATTTCATAAACATTAGGGTCTGAAGTCACCCTCATCATCATATCATCATCATCACCATCACTAAAACATATTTTCATACTTAGAATCATATTCATGAAAATCATAACTTTATTATAAGAAATTAGGGCCATGTGTGGGTTCATGAGAAATTAAGCTAAAATTATCCAATTGGGTGAAGATCATGTAGGAATCATGCAATTGAAATCAATTTGTATCACTAGTAAAGGAACCTGCATTAGTTTAATAAGCCCTAATCATCATATCTTGAAATCACATACTTTCACTTGAAAATCATAGAAATCGTGGAGTTTCTTCATAATTCATGCATAATTAGGTATAATAATCATGTAATAATCAGAGACCAATCATTTGAAGTGTTATCATAAAAAACCATATAAACCCATACTTAAACTTTGAGGAAAATGAGATTTGAATTGGGCTTCATGGATGATTATAGTCCATGAATGAAGCCCTACATACCTCAAGTGAGAAACTTTAGGAATTGAGATGAATAGACCTTGAAATCTTTAGCAAAAGCTTGGAACCCTAGATCCAATGGAGTCCTTGCTTAAAGAGAGAAAATTTGAAATTTGGGAGAGAATTTTGAGAGTGAATGAATTAGAATGGTTTAGAAATAGGTTTTGTAGGAATTGAGTTGGTTAAGTTAGTTAGAAGGGTCAAAAAGACACAGTTTAGGAGTTAAACGGATAAGAAATGACTAAAAAGTCCTTCATTTAAAAATTGGCAGACCCATCTACGAGCCACTATTTACAGGCCATAGAATGAAGTATGGGTCGTACTTGGCCCTCATACTTTGAGTGCCACAAAATATTAGCTATTGGAAATTACACCTTTAAACATGAGCCAACAATGCAGTCCGTAATTCCATTTATGGACCATAGATTCTTTCTTAGAACCTTCCCAGGTTTAGCAAAATTTTCATCCTGCAAGGTCCCTTTCACGACTCAATCTACGAGTCGTATTCATAAGTATGATCCGTAAAGACCTTCTCACAATGACTTCTAGCAACTAATTTTTTTTACCAACTTTAGGACCTTAACCACGAGATCTGTCTACAACTCGTTGTTCAATCCATGATATAGATTGACTCGTAATACTAGCCCAATTCCAAAATTTCTGCAATTTTTCTATTTTCCAATCTTTTTTAACACGCAGGGTGTTACATGTACTATGTATGTGAAAAGTGCATGATATAAGATTATATAGCATAAGGTAGAATGCATGAGTAATGTGATGCAAAACTATAAAATAGAATCATGAAGTAAAACATTAATTATGATACAAGTTAAAATATGTGGTCAAACATCAAATTAAAGGTAAAGCTGTAAAGTAAACTTAGTCATTTTGTGGGAGATTAACCTTAATCAACAATAAGACCATGCGAGCTATAACATGAAATTCGATGTAACTCTCATATCAAGAAGAAAGAGGTCATTTTGCCAAGGTAGACTCTGTGATGGTACATTCATTTAACATGAGGGGCTAGATGTGGATCCACTAGCCTAGCCTATAAGGCAACCTATGGTGACACATAGTTTTAGACAAAAGGTTGTTACTAGGATTCCCTTGCCTTAACATCTTCTGGACCGAACTCCATCTCAAGCCTTCTCGACGCTAAGTTAAATCCCATAGAATAGTAAAATATCGTATAATAGTCAATCAAAGCTTTGAGTCATAAAAACCACCATTCATTTAGAATAGCCTATAAAAACCTTAGGTGATTTATCAATGTGAGAATTGTCCTTATCACATCTAGAATCCATGACAAAATGAGAAAATTCTTTCACCAACATTCATTTATTTAGGACTTCCATAAATCATATATAAGCCTTTTCATAATATAGGTGAAGTCCTATTTCATTTATAACATAGTTCATCATATATTAGGATAATTATGTGATTTTAATATCAAATCATCTTAAAACATGTACTTCAATAAAATTCATGCATAATTACAATAGAAATCATCAATTTAAATCATAATTATAAGAACCCATATTGATAGATCATGAACCATAGAAACTCTTAGAGAAATTTCTTATAAATCATCAAAATTATGTAATTTAATAGTAATTCATACTTAATTAAAGAAATAAATAATAATTAAAATATAGTTCATGCAATTGGATCGGAATTGAACAAGATCTATTATGAGATTATGAACCCTAGATAGAAGTGTAGAAGATTTATAAGAAAATCATCAATTTCATACAATTGAATAAATTCATATTAAAAATAAAATAGATCAATATCATAAACTAAAGCATAATTGAAGAAATTAAGTAGAAGTTGAGAAAATTCATAAAAGTTTATACTTGAAATTAGATGAAAAAGTTGAAAATTAAATGGGCTTTATGGGAGAAAGGATTCCATGAATGTAGACCACATACCTTAGATGAGAATTAGAAGAAACTTGAAGAATTCCATAAATTTAATGGAGAATTTGAGAGAATTACTTGAAGACCTTTACTGGAGTTTTGGAGAGCCATTGTAGAGAGAGAAATTTTGTATTTGGTGAATTGTGAAAGAATGAGGTGAAATTGGTAAGGGGAGCCAAGATCCATGAATTCATCAACCTCAAGAATAGAGGCATGATTATGATGGAGTATGCCCTCAATTTCATCAAGTTTTCTAAGTACGCTATATTCATGGTTTTCAATCTAAGGGCAAGGATGAGTAAGTTTGTGTTGGGTGTCTCAGACATAGTATTCAAGGAGTGTAAGACGGCTATGCTAATTAAAGAGATGGATATTTCAAGACTTATAACATATGTGAAACAATTTGAAGAATTAAAAGATGAAGGACAAGGTTGGAGAGTCTAAGAGGGCTTATATTGATGGTGATAGCTTTCCCCACCTACGGTTCGATAATGGTGGAAATGGTAGATTTCATGAAGGACAAAGGTAATTCGAATAAGGTGCATTTAATGCTTCGTATCCAAGGTTCAATAAAGATAAGGGGTCAAACCCCAAGGTTGAAGGAGGATGTTCGGGTACTTAAGTTACTCCCATTTACAAGAAGTATGGGAAAACTCATGAGAGAGAATGTATAGCTAGGTCTGTTATGTGCTTTAGGTGTGGAAAGCCAGATCATCATGATAAGGATTGTAGGTGGTAGACCTTAAGGCCAAGCTACTTAAAATGGAAAAGTTCAATAAGGTGGCGCTCAACTCCACAATAGGCTCTATTCACTTCAAGCTAGGTAAGATATTGAGGAGTCTCCTCATGTAGTTATGGGATGTTGTAGGTCTTTGACTTTGATGCATATGATTTACTTGATCTGGGTGTCAATTTGTCTTTTGTTACTTCTTATCTTGCTATAAGATGTTATATATGCCCTGAAACTTTGCTAGAGCTCTTTTCGATTTATACCCCCATTGGTGATTCTATTTTTACCAAGAAAGTCTATAGAAATTATCCCATGTTGATCTTGTATAAAGTAATCTCATGTGATCTTATTGAACTTGACATGTTTGATTTTGACATCATCATTGGCATATATTATTTTGATGCTTCTTATGCATCTATCAATTGTAAAACTTATAGGGTCGAATTCCAATTTTCTAATGAGCATATTCTTGAATGAAAGTATAGTGATTGGTGTTTAAGGGTCAATTCATATTTTGTTTAAAATCCCATAAAATGATTTCTGAGGGGTATATTACCATAAAGTGTGGGTAAGGAATGCAAATTCTAAAGCTCCTACTTTTGAGTTAGTCCTTATTGTAAATGAATTTCCCAATGTGTTTCTGAATGATTTACTTGGTATTCCTCCCGAAAGGAAAATCAATTTGATATAGATCTTCTTCTCATTACTCAATCCATTTTTATTCCTCCTTACTGTATAGCCTTGACAGAACAAAAGAGTTGAAGGAACAATTGAAAGATTTATTAGATAAGGATTTCATAAGGCCAATCATGTTTCAATGGGTTGCTCCTGTGTTATTTGTTATGAGGAAGGATGGGTCACTTTGAATACGCTTAGACTATCGATAATTTAATAAGGTAATAATAAAAAATAAATATCCAATTATGAGAATAAATGATTTATTTGATCAACTCCAAGGTGCAAGCTACTTCTTCAAAATTGATCTCTGATTTGTTTATCACCAATTGAGGGTAAGAGAGTGTGACATTCCCAAGATAACATTTAGGACAAGGTATGATCATTTTGAATATTTAATTATGTCATTTGGATTGACGAATGCTCTCACTATCTTTATGGATTTGATGAATCTGATTTTCAAATCATATCTAGACATATTTGTGGTGGTGTTTATTGATGATATATTAATTTATTCTTGAAGTGAAGAAGAGCATATGAGTCACTTTAGAATTGTTCTTGCAAATTTTGAGAGATAAATAATTATTTACCAAATTTAGTAAATGCGACTTTTGATTGAGAGATGTGGCATTTCTTAGTCACATTATTTTTGGTGATAGTATTATGGTAGATCCAAAGAAAGTAGAGGCGGTAAAGAATTGGCCTAGACCATTATCTCCTTCTGATATTAGAAACTTTTTGAGTTTGGCCGGATACTATGAAAGGTTTTTGAAGGATTCTACTCCATTTAGTTGCCTTTGACTAAGTTTACCCAAAAGAAGATAAAATTTCAATGGTTTAATGAGTTTAAAAAAAGTTTTCAAATATTGAAGGACTGTCTTACATAGGCTCTTATTTTGACAATACTAGAAGGTTCAAATCGATTTGTTGTTTATTGTTATGCCTCACATGTTGGTTTGTGTTGTGTTTTGATGCAAAATGGTAAGGCCATAACATATGCTTCAAGACAACTAAATGTGCATCAATGAAATTATCCAACTCATGATCTTAAATTGGTGGCGGTTGTATTTGCATTGAAAATTTGACATCACTATCTTTATGGTGTGCATGTTGATATATTTACTAACCACAAAAGTGTGTAATATGTGTTTAGCCAAACAGACTTAAATCTAAGATAAAGGAGCTAGCTTGAGCTTTTAAAGGATTATGATATGAGTGTGTTGTACCATCTGGGAAAGACATATGTTATGATCGATGTACTTAGTAGGATATTTATGCATAGTATTTCTTATGTTGATGATGAAAAGAGAGAGTTGGTTAAGAATGTGCACCGATTGGCTCATTTGTGTAAGGCTAAATGATTCTAATGAGGTCGGTATCCTTGTTCATAATAGCTCAGAATCATCATTGGTGGTGGATGTAAAAGCAAAGCAAGATATGAATCTGGATATGATTGAGCTAAAGAAATTGATTGCTAAAAAGAAGATTGAGGTATTCTCACAAGGGAGAGATAAAACACTTCATTAACAAGAACGGTTATGTGTTCCAAATGTTGATGACCTAATAGAAATAATATTGAGTGAAGCCCATAACTCTCAGTATTCTATTCATCCAGGATCCACCAAAATGTATAGAAACTTGAGAAAAGTATTTTGATGGAATGGTATGAAAAAGGACATAACAAGGTTTGTGATGGAATGTTCAAATTACCAATAAGTGAAGGTTGAACACAAAGATCGAGAGGTTTAGCTCAAAACCTTGAGGTTCTTATATGGAAGTAGGAAGATGTGAACATGGACTTTAGAATGGGTTTGCCTCGTTCCCAAAAGCAACATGACTCAATTTGGATGGTAGTGGATAGGATGACCAAATCAACCAATTTTCTACTGGTTAAGACTTCCATAGTACCAAAGATTATGCAAATATCTAGGAATTGGTAAAATTTTATGGTGTGCCCTTGTCTATTATTTTGGATCATGGTACTCAATTCGCTTCTCACTTTTGGAAGTCCTTTCAAAGGGGTCTTGATACCAAAGTTAAGTTAAGCATTGCATTTCATCCTCAAACTGATGGATAAGCAGAGAGAATAATTCAAACTTTGAAAGACATATTGAGAGAACACGTTTTTTATTTCAAGGCTAATTGGCACGATTAATTTGCCTACAACAATAACTATCACTCAAGCATTGAAAAGGCTTATTTTGAAACTTTGTATGGGAGAATACGTAGGTCTTTGGTGGATTGATTTGAAGTAGGTAAAGTAGCATTAATTGGCTCCAATTTGGTATTTGAAGCTATGGAGAAGTTGAAGCTCATAAGGAAAAGGTTAAAAATAGTCCAAAGTCATCAAAAGTACTATTCAGACATAAGAAGAAGGGATCTCAAGTTTAATGTGGATGATTGGATCTATTTGAAGATTTCTCCAATAAAAGGTATTATGCATTTTGGTAAGAAAGGAAAGCTTAGTCGTTGGTATGTAGGTCCATACAAGATTCTAAGTTGTATTAATAAGGTGGCCTATGAACTAGATTTGCCATTGAAGTTAGCTTTGGTTCACCTGGTATTTAATGTATCAATGTTAGAAAAATATGTTGGTGATCCAAATGCCATCGTACCTTTAGGTATTGTGAGTGTTGAAGAAAATTTGACTTATAAGGAGGTTTCAATTGAAAATTTTCACTAGTAATTTAAGAGGTTTAGCAACAAGAAGATTGCATTCGTCAAAGTCTTATGGAAGAATCAAGAGGTTGAAAGTGCTACATGAAAAGCGAAAGCAGACATGATGAAATGATACCTTACCTCTTTCCTTCTGATATATTTTAAGGTATTTAGTCATTCATGCTTAAATCTTCCAACCTTTTAGGTTTCAATTTCTCTGTGTCTTGTCATATATATGCATAACCATGAAATGTGAATTGCATTGTTGCATTCATGCTGGGTTGTTAGTTGTACACACTACTCTATTCAAACTAGTCTTATCTTATTCAAGAATGAATGTTCTTAAGGGAAATATATTGTAATAGTCTTGGGTGTTTTGAAGATTGAAATACGATATAATAAGGTAAAATATTACAAAAATAGTTTTGGGGTATTTTTCGGACACATATTTCGCAAAATAAGTTTTTTGAAAAATATACTTATCTAGAAGACTTCAAGATAGTTCAAAATTTTCCTTGGTTAGAATCTAATCAAATTCGAACTTCGCTAAAAAATGAACGCGGATGAACCATCTCCACATTGCAGACTTGGGTCATCACTGTGGTTTGATTTAAGTTTTTAAGTGGGGTACTCTAGACTTTTTCCTATGCATCATGTAATAAATCTAGACAATGTTTAGGATTAAATCCCATCCTATTAAGTACCCAGTATCCCCAATTTCACCCTATTCTTTCATAATTCACCAAATACAAATTTTCTCTCTCTATAAAGGCTCTCCAAAACTCTATTGAAGGTCTTCAAGTAATTCTCCCAAATTCTCCATTAAATTCAAGTAATTCTTCAAATTTCTTCAATTTATTGTCCAAGGTATATGGATCTATATGGAATGAATGTGTCTCCTGAGTGTCTAGGGACCAGGTACTCGTCAGAACAACAGTCAATAAAAACAACAAAAATAATAAAGCAACAAAGTAAAATCACACAAGCTGTTTTACGTGGAAACCCCCTTACTCAAGGAAGGAGAAAACCACAACCTGTACTCACATGATTTCAACCCAACTCCATTATACCAAAGGAGCAAAGTTTTCAATTACAAACTCTTTCAATCAAGGAATTTAACTTTGAATCCCTTCCCCCTCATTGTGATAACTCTATCACAGGTTCGTACAACTAAGTAGCTACTTTACTATCTACTAAATCAGCTAACTCTAGCCAACTTAGACTTCAACAACTCACCATAGCTAACTCTAGCTGTGAACTCAATAATGAAGAGCAAAGACTTGCTGATTATCACATCTCTTTATAGACTAGGAATCGTTTTATAAGATACAAACACTCAATAAGAATAATGAAGTACACCACGTAAAACTACTCTGATTTTGCTAAGTGTACTACTCAAGAGCCTCACTAAGAACACTCACTAAATGTGTATAGAAACCTCAAACTTTCTTCTTAAGAAATTTTGGATATATATACCCAACGTCAATAATATTTGGAGCAATTTCATTAGCTAGACAACTATTGCAGGGTAGGAAGACACGCGCCAACAAATAACAAACTATCTGTGTACTGCTTATCAAGTGTCGCTTTTAGGTACACAACACTCATGAGATCAGTTCCCTCATCTATTCTCATGGTTTGTTAAAGCATCAAAACTTCATAACATCAGTCTATATCCACAAAATCCTTTCTCTCATGGAACCCATTTAATTTTCAACCTTTTCATTCAATTTCAAGTATGAATATTTATGGGTTTTATCACTTTCTACCAAATTTCTTCAATTATGATTTAGTTTATGATTATTTGTCTATTTTAATATGAATTTATGTCAATTGCATGAAATTGATGATTTTCTTATCTTTCTTCTATAATTCTATCTTGGATTCATGATCTCATAATGGGTCTTATTCAATTCTCATCCAATTGCATGAATTACATTTCAATTATTCTTTATTTACTTAATTAAGTATGAACTACTATTAAATTTCATGATTTTGATGATTTATAAGAAATTTCTCTATAAGGTTTCTATGGTTCATGATCTACTTGTGTGAGTTCTTATAATTATGATTTCAATTGTAATTATGCATGAATTTTAACAAATTAAATATTTTAAAGATGATTTGAAATTAAACCCATATAATTACCCTAGCCTATGATGAACTATAATTATGAATAAAAGAGGACTTCATCTATGTTTTATGAAAAGGCTTATGTATGATTTATGGAATAACTAAATGGATGTTGGTAAAAAAAATTTCTCACCTAATTATGGATTCTAGATGTGATAATGACAATTCTCACATTGATTAATCACCGAAGATTTTAATGTGCTACTCTAAATAAATTATGATTTTTATGACTCAGGGGTATGATTGACTATTGTTCTATGCTTTACTATTCCGTGAGATTTGACTTAGCACTGAGAAGGCTTGAAGTGGGATTCAATATGAAAGACGTTAAGGTTATCTTTCCAGGGGAATCCTAGTAACAACATCTTGTCTAAAACTATGTACCACCATAGGTTGCCTTATAGGCTAGGCTAGTGGGTCCATATTTAGCCCCTCATGTTGAATAAATGTACCATCATGGAGTCTACCTTGATAAAGTAGACTCTCTCATCTTGATGTGGAAGTCACATCAAATTCCATGTTATAGCTCTCATGGTTTTAGTGTCAGTTAAGGTTAATCTCCCATAAAATGACTAAGTTTACTTTAAAGCTTTACCTTTAAATTGATGCTTGACCACATATTTTTACTTGTATCATAACTAATGTTTTACTTCATGACTCTATTTTATGGTCTTGTATCATATGACTCATGCATTCTATCTTATGCTATATAATCATATATCATGCATTTCCCACATACATAGTACATTCAAAGTACTAACACATACTCTATGCGTTCATTGTTTTATAATATTGGGTGTAGTGAGGCTATCTTATTGAATACTATTGAAGGAAAATTGGTGAGTCCTCATCATCCAAGGGCAAGTCCATCTTATGCTTTCTTTTGCTTTAGTGTTCTTGAGGATACTTTGAGACTATAACTTTTCTTTCTACTTTTGCTGAGGGTGAGTTAGGGATATGTCTTAACCCCGCCTAAGCTAGACTATTTGGATGCATGTTGGATATGATGTAAAGAGTTTATGTTGTCTTTCTTTTTTGGGCATAACTTGGTTTCTTCCTATCTGATGTTGAGATGAGACCCACTCCTTTGTCCCCTGTAGATTGTGCTGGTGCTTAAATGTCTTATGAATATTAATTGATATTCTAAGATGGCTTGGTTTGGGTCCTTTCGATTTTCGATCGCCTTATCACACCTAGGACCTAACTGGGGTGGTGACATTTAACCTTACTAGTATACTTACCAACGCGATGGGCGAATGATATCAATATATCATTTCTAATCATTTCAGATTTTAATATCTTGTTCAAGTATTTTAAATTCTTGGTCGAGTATGTTAAATTATATTATTAAAAGATAATTTAACTTTTATATAAGGCAATTGTGTAATGGTTAAAAATTATTATATTTCATATTTTTCTTTATGAAAATTCAAAATTTAATACAATTCAAATTCAAAATTTAATACAAATTAAACTAATTATTTTTCAAAAAACTCCGTCTTTACTAAAACCTAATTTTAATAATTTATATGATTAAAAAAATTTCTTTTATAGTTTCAATTTAGAACCTAAAAAAAATTTCTAACTAAATATCTTTAGGGGACTTTGTTTTTATTTGTAACCTAGTTATAGTAATAAACTTTATTTTTCAAATAAATTTGATATTATTACTTCTGCAATTTAAAACTATAAAACTACCACGTCAGACTGAACCAAGAGAACAAAAAAACTCTCTCTAACTAACAAATATTTCTTCATCCCTAATGGCCCCAAGGCCACTAGACCTACCACAACAACAAGGTATGTTGAAGGAAAACAATGTTCTTCAGAAATCTCAAACTCATTCCCCTAGTATTTCCTTGAATCTGCACAGAAATAATAATGCATTTTCGCCCAAGGAACTGCTTGGGGGTCAAAATTACCAAGATTACCAAGCTTTGGATCAAACTATGAACGATGCTAAGAATGAAGGTGGTGTGGCACAACCACCAACTGATAGAGACGAACTCCCAGGTCAGGTCGTGTTTGCTGAAGAGTTAGGAGCCAATCCTACTAGTGCAGTTAGAGAAAACTTAGACGATGGTGAGGGAGCTCCGGCAAGTTGCGAGGACCAAGATAAACCTCAAAATGATACTAGGAACATGGAGAAACCCCCCCAAACCCCCTAAAGTTTCATCCCCCGCCAGGTCAAATAGGGAAATTAGGGGTCTACCTACTCAGGACACACCAAGTTCGAATGAGACGGGTTGTGGAAAGGTACATGATACCAACTAGACTCATTGGACTCCATCAGTGTGACTCCCAAACATGATTTCAAGATAAACACAATGGAGGACACTAATACACAACAAGTGGAACACAATCCTAACCTAAAGAATGATTCTAAGGATTTAGCATCCTCAGTAGGTAAGTTTCCTGACTTGGTAAATTTGGATAAAAAATTTTCATTTGCTCAAATAGATACTACCATCAATTATATTAATGTTATGCAAAGTGGTTCCATTCTAACTCCTGTGATGCAGTATGGTAAATCTGAGAACCACCCGTTTAATCATGACCAATCACAACCTAAGAATAACCAGAAACAACTAACTCCGCTTAAAATTTCCTGCAATTTGGATCCTTATGTCCCCCAGAAAATGAAGGAAAAACAACCTAAGAACAAAGACAACACCAAAAAAATCCCAACTACAACCTTAATACCACTTCTAATCCTAATCCCAATCCCAATACTACTTTCAACAATAATACCAAAAATAACCAAATCACTGATCCTGCCCCTCCTACTATTATTCAATCCCTTACTACCAGAGTTAGGATGAATCAAACAAAAAATGAGGTGCCTGTCAGCTTCACTCCTCCTAAGATTATCCCAAAGCAAGGATATCCTGCCATCATTTTCAAGAAAGAGGAATTTATGGGTAAACTTGTTGAAAGGTGCAAATATACTTTGATTGGCAAATTCTTAAGCACCATGTCTAGAATGGAAGTTATCAGGAGGTGCTTTATTTCTCAAACTCAACTCACTGGAGTAGCGAAAATCACTTATTTCAACTCTAGGCATGTGTACATAGATTTGGATAATGAGGCTGACCATATTACTGTTTCGACCAAACAAAAAATGTACATAGATGGTCATCTCATACAGCTCTGGACTCTCAATTTTAAACTAGAGGAAGAAACTTCTATTGTTCCAGTTTGGGTAACTCTGGCAGAGCTTCCTAGGCATTTTTATTATATGGAAACCCTAAGTGTTATTCTATCTCCTATTTGAAAGGCCCTCTATCTTGATTATGCTTCAATCTAGAAGACAAGGGGAAGTATAGCCAAAGTAAGAGTACAAATTGATATCACCAAGGAAAGAACCCAGCATGTCTGGTTGGGATTTGATGAAAATGACATTACTATTGGTAAGTGACAAGTAATACAATATAAAGACATTCTAGATTACTACAGTCACTGCAAGCATCAAGGTCACTCTATTGAAAACTGCATCATTAAACAAAGAGAGGAAAATAATTTAAAAAAGAAGGAAAGAACCGGAGGCTAACACAAAACAAAGCAAGGAAAAGAACAACAAAGATAAAAATCCCCAGAATGACTTGCAGGTATAGGATAAACAAGATACCAACAATATGAGCAAGACCAACGGGACTAAAACATCCAAGCAACACGAAGAACAATGGCTAACACAAAAGAAAAAGAACAATAGGAAGAAACAGGATAATGGTTAATAGGCACATACTATGAAGAGCACATGTATTGACTCATATGCTCCCCAAAATAAAAATAATAATGAGGTAGATCCTGGTAAGCATGATCAACCTTCCAAAACCCATGATATTTCTGTTCACAATCCCCAGATTACTGTTTTTGATTTTGAAGATATTGGAGGGAGGATTGATAGGCAGGAGGAACACTCTAACTTGCAGGAAGGGGAACCAAAAGGAAGGGTACTGTCTCATGTTCTACTTGATAACCTCATTACTGACCCTAGGATGGACCTTCAGACCCCTTCTACCACTATCTCCCACCAACAACACCAACAAATCTACACAATGTAGCAGTAAAATGTAGCAGCTAAACAGACTAATGTTTAGAATGCTCCTATGAGTCCTATTTAGAATATTGGTTTGAATGCTGATTAGTTGCAAATCAAGGGAGGAATGGCTAAGGATATGGTCTCCTTTGCTAGCACTAGCGCTTATTGGTTCAACTCCCAAAACTAATAACCAACCTAGTAAGAAGAAAATTGAGGCTCTCAGGAGAAGATTGACTACAACTTAAAGTATTGAAGTCTCTCCTAATATCACTAGTCCTGAAGCCGGGCCCTCCATTACCAAGGAAGATATGGATTGCAAGCAATTTGTTTTGGTTGAGGATCAAATACCTTTGAATATCACTCATACACAAACTCCAAGATCTCAACTTTAGGCTTCCACTGAAAAACGTATGAAAACAGCAAGGCAAGAAAATGCATCAGTACAATAATACTATTCCTTAGATTCCTACCACTGGTATTGATGAGTATGAGATGGTTCATTCAAAGGATGAGGTTGACAAGAGTAACCCCTTTATTAATGAACATGATGAGGATGATGAGGCCTGTGAAAATTTAATTAGAGCTTTTAGTCCTTCTAATGATTAGGGTTTGGATGAAGGGATTCAACAAGGTGCAGATAAACAAGGTCTATCTCCCAGAGGTATATACAAAACCATATTTCAGTCCAAGAAATCCCAAAAACTTCAGCCTGACATTTCTGATAGGCCCAAACTTCTAAATCCTCCAAATGATCAATTCCATTATATGGAATACCAGAGGTATTAGCACCCAATGAGCCTTGGAAAGAATTCACTCTCTTAAAACCATTCATTAACTCTCAATGGTTGTTGTGTTGGAACCTTTTTCTGATAATTCTCATCTCCAAAGTGTCAAGAGTTAGTTGGTTATGGATAAGGCAATGTGTAACTCTAATGGGAAAATATGGCTTTTTTGGATAGTTGATGTTGATTGTCAAGTCCTGGTAGTCGATGAGCATCATATTACATGTCTTATTAATCATGTCCAACTCCCATCTCAATTTTGCATCACCTTTGTATATGCCAAGTATAGGGATCCCTGGAGGAGACCTCTTTGGGATAGGATGCTTCACTATGCGTTAATATCAACATACCATGGTGCACTGTGGGTGACTTCAATGTTATCACTTTTATTGAGGAGAAATTGTGAGGCATTCCTTATGATATGAGAAAAAACTTTGAGTTTATCAATGTAATTGAGGGATGTGGCTTGATGGACCTTGGTTTTTAGGACAAAAGTCTACTTTATCCAATCTAAAGGGCATCACTTCTAGAACTTGGAAGAGGCTAGATAGAGCCATGGTGAATGACAAATGGCTTGAGATTATGCCTCAGACTACCATTACCCACCTTCCATCAGTGGGGTTAGACCACTATTCTTTCTTGATGGAGATCACCAACAAATCATACAGTTTTATCAAATATTTCAAGTTCTTAAACTGTTGGACAAATAATGTTTCTTTTCTAGACACTATTAAAGAATGTTGGGATAGACCTATTAGTGGAGATCCAACATGGACTTTCTATTAAAAACTTAAAAGAGTTTCCAACACTCTTAGCAAGTGGTCTAGGGACTAATTTGGGGATGTGCATGCTAGAGTTAAAGACTATGAAGAGAAGCTCAGAGTTGCAGAGGAGGAGATCTTTTCTCACAACTTTAAAGATAACAAAACCAAGCTGCATAACCTTAATGCTGAATATATCAAGTTTCTCAAGTTGGAAGACTCAATACTCAGACAAAAAGCTCAACTTCATTGGTTCAAAGAAGGATATGTGAATCCAAAGTATTTCCATGTTTTGATTAAAGGTACAATAAAGAAACTCTTTATTCATAGAATCCAGGATGATCAGGGAGTTCGGGCCCAGGGTGATGAAAATATTGCTAATTGTGCATGTTAGAATTTTCAACATCTATTTACTTGAGAGGATAAGATTATCAATGAAGAGCTCTTGGAATGTGTTCCTAGAATAATCCCTGATGACCAGAATATTTATTTTCAAACCTTTCCTACCATGGATGAGCTAAAGCTAGTGGTTTTCTCTATGAACCCTTACTCAGCTGCAGGTCTTGATTGTTTGAATGAATTTTTTTTTCAAACTCATCTAAATGAGAGTGGAATCAAAGAAAGTAGTTTTAGAGATTATTCAAAGTCAAAGAACATGACAAGGGATCATGAACCTGAATTCCTTATTAATTCCCCTATAGGCTCCCAAAGATAGAATACAAATGTCTCTACACTGATCTGCAGGACTCTACTAGGAATTGCTCTCATACCAATAATATCGGTCAACCTAGATCTCTGATACTAACTTATCACGATCCGATTTCTCAAGTCGTGATGGCACCTACCCAACCCACCGATAAGTAAGCCTATCCCTTAGTTCGTTGCCTATGGTTCCAGACCATAGGATAAGCTTACCTACTAGTGGGTTGGGTAGGTGCTATCACAGCTTGAGAAATTAGGTCATGATAGGTTCCATCGCAAATCATTCTAAAAAATATGTAATGTAATAAAATCATGCATTACTACAATGACAATCATCAATTGAAAGCATAATTGTAGGAACTCACATTGATACTAATGAATCCTAGATAGCATTGTAGAGAATTCACTTGAAAATCATTGATTTCATGCAATTAATCATCAATTCATGTTGAGATAAGTCAAATTTCATAATATAAATCATAATTTATGCAAATGAGTAGCAATCATGAAAATCCATAAAAATGCATACTTGAAATCCATTAAAAAATGAAGGATTCTTTGGGCTCCATGGGTGGAAGGGACACATTGATGAATACCCACATATTGAATTTAGGAGAAATTTGAAGAAAACTTGAAGTTTGATGAGGAACTTGGAGGTAACTCTTGCTTGCTTTCAATGGAGATTTAGGCACTTTTCTAGAGAGATTTATTTTTTGTAGATGAATTACAAGAGAATGAGATTTTTGGGAGATTTGGGTAGTTATAGGATTAGAAAAAAAAACTAAAATGTCATAGTATAGTGCTGGGCAGGTAGAGAAAAGTCTACGATGCCCTTAAATTAAAAAATTGAAATCGAATGAGAAGAGGTGTCGAGGTTTGTCGTGGACCTAGTCCATTTTAGTTCATTTTCCTCTGAAGTTTGCTAGGATGAACTTTGAGCAATCTTTCGCGAACTTGGAGCAGACTCTACTATCTCAAAATATGTTTTCAAAAAATTCCTCCCACATCTGTGATGTGGACCTATTTTATCCTATGTCATTTTCACAATTTCTCCTTTTCCTTCCTCGTTTTAACCTTACCATCTTATGGGTTATTATACTAATAGTATAAAATTCAATTGGAAGATTATAAAAAAAAGCAAATATTTGACAAAAAATAGTCTAGATAATTTTTTTTGAATGACATAAAAAATATTGAATTGAAAGATAAAAATATTTGAACTTGAATTAAATAATATGATATTATAATTTTAATAGTAGTTATGGATTAATTTGAATTTATAAAAGATATAATGCTGAAATATAGGTTCTTTTCAACAAAGAAAGCAATTTCACATTTTTTGAAATAGTTTAATTGAAGATATATATATATATATATATATAAACTCAAGTGGCAAGCTATTTAACAAACACTCTACAATTTGAAGACAAAGTTATAGAAAAATATAATGAAAATTTTAGAATATTTGAATTTGAAAATTTTATGCTTTTAGAAAGTGAAAAAAATCAATAGATTAATTAAAAGTAAAACCCCATGATTATAGTTTTAAAAGAACTCTTACTACTTCAATATCATTTTTGATGTTAGAAAATATATTTCAATACATTTCATTAAATATACTAAATGAAAGAAAATAATAAATAGTAATAGCAATCATAGCAATAGTAATAGTAGCAACAAGAACAATAAAGAAAAAGAATAAAAATTATTATTAACTTTTATCTTAAAATTATGGATACAAACTAGAACAAAGTGTTTAAAATTGATAAATTATTTATTATAATTTAAAGATAATGATTAAAATTTGAACATAAACTAATCCTACCTATTTTGAGATATGAAGTTTTATAGTTTTTTCTTAAGGGAAACAGACCTTGCCAAGAGGACCCCATCCCCCTTGATGGTCAGGGGTTGAGCCGCACACCCCCAAGTTTTATTATAGATAATCAAAGCAAAAGTACAATAGAGGGGGACATGAAACCTCACCTCTGGTCCTATGGTGGCTCATAAGCTATCCAACCTACTAAGGTTGACCAGCTCATCCCCAATACTAAAATGAAGCAAACCTAGTATCTATGACCTATGAGAAGACTCCTCTCAATACAAAAGAACTGGGAAAACAATAAAGAAGGGAGACTCTCCCCTTACAATAGGTGAAAGGAAAGAAAGGAAAAAATCTAGCAGCTCTTCCTAGAAGCTCTTGCTATAAAAGAAACAGCCTACAGGAAGAGTCAGCAGGCAACAAGTGACCTAGGGGTGTCACTGCAAAGCTAATGAAGAATTAAGGTGGTTCCTTAATTCTCTTCCTCATTATTCTTCTAAAATTTAGCATTCCAATCTTATCAAGATAGTAGTAGACCCTTACATCTTTAGGAGTATGATGAATAGTAAAATAATGTTGTGGACTGGTAAACCTGTGGCTATTTTTGGCAAATGAATCAGAAGTAAAATTAGCTTCCCTGAAGGTGTGGATGCATCTGAAATTTTGCATCTGATTGATATAATATTGAAGTCGGGTAAGAGATTGGATGATGTTCCAAGGAGGAGTGGATTGTTGGTTGATCCAGTTTGTTAACAACTCTGAATCCATTTCCATAATACATTCTTGTATCGTAATTGCAGATACCAAATAGTACCATAGGCAGCAACCTCTACTTCTGCCAGATCGTTTGTTCCAACACCGAAAGGCATTGAATAAGCAAATAGGAACCTACTATTACTGTCTTTGATTATGCCACCTGCTCTAATTCTGCCAAGATTAGTCAGGACACTACCATCTGAGTTGAGTTTGACCCATTGTTCAGGAGGTTTGACCCAAATCACTTTGGTGATCTTCACTTCATAGATACAATTTTTAGCAAGAAGAACCAAGTCCTTCTAATTTGAAGGTCAGTTTATGTATGGAAAAGTAGCCTTCAGTAGGTACAAAGTATCTTTGAACACTAAGTATTTAACTTTGGTTAAGTTAGATTGTTGACCCCCATACATCATTGCACATCTATTCTTCCATAGATTCCAGTAGATAAATATAGGATCTGACTGAAGCAGTAGTTTATGGGCATCATTTTTGGGACAGGAGCTCCACCATCTCATGATATGGTGCTTTAAGGGAATGTAATCATTGTTGATGCCACAAGAATCTGTAAAAAATTTACATATATTGCTAGCAAAGAGACCTGAGAGGAATATATGATCAATAGTATCCCTCCCAGGTATCCTACAATAGTAGCATTCCTTTGGATCAATACCAAATCTATTTAGCTTTTCATTTGTAGGTAATTTGCCTCTAAGAGCCCTCCATACCAGAAAAGAACATTCAAAAGGAATGTTCTTATGCAAAGTATATGAGTTAATCTTAGTCTTCTCCCTTTTCTCTCTAATAGCATTCCATGCTGAGGAACAACTGAAGTTTCCATGAGTATCCAATTTCCAAATAGGCTTGTCTAGTACCCTTTGCTGAATTTGAAGTTGAATAGAAAGGATAGTAGAAATATATTGGGGTGGATCCATTTGGTTAATCTTCTCAATGTTCCAATGACGATCAATAATGAAATATATCACCTTAGTGTTGTTGAGTCTAAAATATATTGGGTTGGAGCCATTTGGTTAATCATCTCAATGTTCCAATAATCATCAATAATGAAATCTGTTACCTTAGTGTTGTTGAGTCTGCCACATTCCTATAGTTGGCCAGAGAACCCACCCCTGGCCAATCATCCCACCAGAAGTAACAAATTTTAGAATTGATCTTCCATTAGATGTATTTTTCAATCTTTTTCTTTTTTTTCATCCTGTGTTTCCTGACAAGAGACTTACCACTGTCCCATTTTCTACTAATAGGGTTAGATCTTTGGCAGTATTTGACTTTAAGGATCTCACCTCAAGAGCATTCTTAGTCTTAAAATTCCACCACTGCTTATACTGGAAAGAAATGCAAACCTCAGTAATCATTATAACTCCAATCCTACCCTCTTCATAGGGAAAGTTCATATTATTCCAAGAAGACCAATGGTACTTCTTTTTATCGTTCAGCCAACCCCAAAAGAAATAAGCAATGAGACCTTGAGTTTTCTTAACAGTTGTGGTAGGGGTGAAACAACAGATAGGAGGTGAATTAGCATAGAATGAAGGACATGCTTTATTAACATAAACCTTCCACCATACTAAGTATTTTAGTTTGCCAGCCTACTATCCTAGCCATAACTTTGGAAACCAGATCTAAGAAATACAGGATCTTTTGCCTACCAATGAAGAGGGCAGCCCGGGTATTTGATAGGATCCTTTTTCTATTGAAAGCATGTGATCCTCTTAATCATATCACAAGTACATCTAAAAGCATGAGAGGGAAATAGAAAATAGCTCTTTTCCTTATTGGTCATTTGATAAGAAACCTGCTCATAAGATTCCAAAGTTTCCATAATCAAGGTGAGGGACCTGGTTCTACCAGAGGTGAATATAATAGTGTCATCTGTAAAACTGAGATGATTGATGTGAGAACTATTCTTTTAATTTGAATATAGAAGCCATGAAAACCAGGGTTGTGATGTAATCGTTAGAGAAGTCTAGAGAGAACCTTAGCACCTAAAATAAATAGGGCAGGGGACAAGGGGTCCCCTTGTTTGAGGCCTCTAGTAGAGTGAAAGAAATCAACTCTAGCACCATTTACTATAATAGAATACTAGTTATTGGACATGATTCTCCAATACATATCAATGAAGATTTAACCAAAGCCCATCTTCCTCAATACCAGACAAATGTATAACCAAACCACTTGATATCGCTCAAGCCATACCTTTGTTTTTAGGTAAAGCAGTCGTTGTCAAGTAATTAACGTAACCGAGGTTAGGGTCGATCCCTCAAGAAATATGATAGACTCAAGAGTTAATTCAATGTAAGTTGGGAATGATTAACCTATTATCTCTCGAAAAGGGGGGGGGGGGTTTGCAAAGTAAAATAACTAAACTAAACGAATACAGGTGATGAGAAATTAGTAGAAAAGCTAACTAGGGTGATGTGTTCCCCATGAATCCCTAACTTAGTATTATCGAATAAATACAATATTTTTCAGTGTGTAGGTGTAGGACGGTAAGTTAGGTTCACCTAAACCTTTGATCCAGCGAATAGGTAAATTTCATCTTAGAACTTGATCCATCTCCGTGATGTGACATTACTAACCCTTGCTTTTATCCCAGTCAACCTCCTCTTGATATAGTTTGGTTGGTTAGATGAGAACATCTCAATTGAATCCTGTTAATTACCCTTTTTCCTATTTATTACTTCCTTGATCCGACAAGTAACACTAGGCGAGTTCTAATGTAGGCCTCCATTAAAAAACAGTAAGTAAAGAGGATTAATTAATACAACCTTACACATCTTCCAAGAATTACACACTATCCAATTTTATCTTGTTTGTTCTTCATGGTTCCTGCAACCCTAGTTGTAGATTTAGCTAAGCATGATCAGTATAAATGCAGAAATTATGAAGTAGAATAACATAATTAAGCACTTACACAGACAAATTAAGAATATAAAATTCAACTCTTCAATTAGAATCACAAGGTTGAATAAAGAACACACTCGAATGTTTTTCCTCTAAAAATATGTTAAATCCTAAGTGTATCCTCTAAAACCTTGTTCAAACTACGTGACTGTTGAGAACTTAGTGAAAAATAACCAGAAAAACTATTTATAATGTGTAAAATACAAAATCAAAATAAAATAGGAAAATTGTGTTGACACCATCTACAAACGGGTTCACGACTCGTGCTTCACTCTATGGCTCGCACATCGGAGTTTCATAGATTGTAACAGGAATCTAGATACTACTTCTACAAGACCTTTCCATAGGCCATGTAAGATTCTATGGCCCATAAGAGGTTTCGTCTGATGACGTTTTAGAATTTCTCCACTTTCTAATCCTCAGGGCACGAACACAGTCTACGACTTGTGGATCAATCTATGACTCATTTGCTTCCCTCGTAGAGTTCATTTCAGAAATTTACCCTTCAATAGAAATTGACACGAGACCCCTTCTATGGCTCATGAACCTTTCCACGACCCATAAAGGGTTCCGTGGATCTTCAGATTTTACTGTTTCAGCCTACTTCGCCCAAGAATCATGCCAACACTGAAATCCTTCAAAATAAACACAAAATACAAATCAAGCCTACTAACTTTGCTTTGAGAACACATATAATTTTAAGTTTTAAGCATCAAAAGTGATGCATTTCGACAGCACATCAACACCCTCAACTTAAAATTATTGTTTGTCCTCAAGCGACGGACTCAATCTAGATAAGCCGTACAGAGACACACAAACTTCAGCCTAATGGCACAGACTTTATCAAAATCTAACACAGATACCCACACCTCTTTTCAAATACACACTAGATAGTTATCCAGCAAATCAATGCAGACCAATACATCCAACATTGCAACTATGATAAGTTATGCAAATGTAAACAAGAAACACTCACTGACTTAGTCAAACATCAACAATGTAATGTAAGTGCTCTCACAAAAAGGAGTATCATTCCTTACTCAGAATGATATTTCAATTTTAGTACTTGGGACGATACTACAACACTCACTCTCACAAATGACATTCAACTACTATGACCAATACCATAGGCTTGCCCCTATACTCACGACTGACACCTTCAACTAGTAGGACTAGGATCACTTTAGGACTTTCTAGGCTTGTAACGTAGGCTCAGGGGGCTTTGATATAATTCTTTAGAGATATAGTGACTAATAACCCTCCTTGATACTATGTTTTTCTACACTTCTCCCCTACCAATCCATATTTTCTTTTATTCCCTCTTTTTCTCCCATTTCGAATCTTTTAGGGTGCTTTAGACTAAAAGTTGCACAATGCCTTTATTTTTTATGACCTTTTTCTATCTAGCACACTAATTAGGCACTTCTTTCTCTTTTTATCTTCTTATACACCCTTTTCAAATATTTTCTTCCCCTTTTCTGTATCACTAGTTTTTTCCTCATTTTATAATTTTCCTCACACTAGCCACCCTCAACTTAGGATTTTGGCCTGAGTTGAGGTGCACATTATTCATCCTCAGAACTAGGGCTACTTCTAGGTAGCCACCCTCAACTTAGGCTTTTGGCCTCAGTCGAGGTATACAATGTTCAAGGAAGGAGCAGGGCGAAGTTTTGGACTTATCATTAATCAAGAAAGGATTACTTGGGTATTTACAAAGAAAGAGGTCAATTTTAAGCTCAAACACGGGGATCAAGGGATATATAACACATTTGGTCGATTATTTCAGGTTAAGTGGACTTGTTAAGAATAATGGCCTAAGATTCTTTCCTAACCCGCTAATTTACAGTATAAGTCAGAGTAATAGGTCAAGTTCTGAATTGAAATACAGTACTAAATCATGCAATTAAGCTCACCCACACATGGCACTGCTTATATGTTAATACAAACTATCATCATATTTTTTATCACAATATAACCTAGCTTATTAGAACAAGCACTGTCAAATAACTAATCATGCAAGGTTGCTATCAAAACTAACTAATAAAAAAATTTGGTGGTTATCAATTTTCAACAGAACATAACTATGCCATGGATATAGCTATTGTATGATACTAATACTACCTAAATATCCTAAACATATCGGTTCAACAGATAAATAAATATCTGCAGTGAAAAAGAACATTGGCAAGAAAACCCTTTGGATAAAACATTGAGATAGTTATAGGCCAAGGCTACTCAGAATTCACTGAGGCCTATAACTACCCACACCCCATAAAAAAAACTAGGCACTGTCCCCAATGCACACAAAATAGTAAAAAATAAAGAACTAGGGACAAAAGAACATACCTGGGCGCTGAAGCACCTTACTCATATTGGGTTGCCTCCCAAGTAGCGCCTGATTTAGTGTCATGATATGACGTGGATATTTTGATTACTTAGACTTCATCAATTGCCCACACTTCCATCTTTAGCCCGTCTGGCCTCTTCATTAACTGACAAACATTGAATACAACTTCTTTGTTATTCAATCTGAACTTGAATAGGTCAGATTTCATGTCCAGTAGGGCTCACCCAGTACCTAGGAAAGGCCTTCTCAAGATGATTGGGACTTTGAAGTTAACCTCTTAGTCTAGGATCACAAAGTTTGTGGGGAATATAAATTTGTCTACTTTGACAAGGACATCATACAGGATCCCCACAGGTTTTTTCACCATGCGGTCAACCATCATTAGTCTCATGCTCGTTGGGATAGGGGTTGTCAGACTAAGTTCCTTGAATATCACAAGGGGCATCAAATTTATGTTGGCCCCAAGATCACGCAATGCCCTTGCGAGCTCCATGACGCCTATGGTGCAGGGAATGGTGAATGCTACTGGGTCTTCTCATTTTTACACTAAGGACCTTGTTGAAATTGCACTGCAGTATGAGAGCTCTTATGAGAGCTCCTAGCTGATAGTACATTTCTTTGTAACTAGATCCTTTATAAAATTTACGTACCCAGGCATCTTCTCTAATGCCTCAATCAACAAGATGTTTATAGAGAGTTGCTTCAACATGGAGAGAAAGTGTTTGAACTTACCTTCTTCCTCCTTTTTCTTTAGTCTTTGAGGGAAGGGAGGAGGAGGATGAGGAATGGGTCTCAACTATTTTGGTGCTGCGTCGCGTTCCTCATTCTCAACACGATCATCTCCAGTCTCTGTCTGCCTGTTCATAACACTCTCATCACGAATATCTCCATCATCTAATGGCATTACGAGATCAATGGTTTTCTACCCACTGTGAGTTGTGATTGCCATACGCTGCCCCTCATTTTTGGGATTTTTCATCATGATATTGGGTAGTATACCTTTCTGGCATTGGTTCAACTAGGTTGATATCTGGTCGAACTATTACTACAACTGCTTAATTGCCACAGAGTGAGACTCAATCTTCTAATTAATGCTAGAGATGTTAGACTTCATCCCCTTTAGTGTCTTATCCTGTGCATCAGCTTCCTTCAGCAACCGGTCAAATATCTCCTCAACATGAGAGGAACCAACCCTAGAATCTCGATTATGTGGTGGAATGTACGGACCAATTTTGAAGCCATCTCTATGACCCCATTCAACATCTCTTTCTGATCTCTTATTCTTGTCATAATAACCTCCTCTATTGTTATCTCTGAAGGTGTCATCTCTTCTAAAGTTTCGACCTTAGTTCCCTTGACATTGGCGCTAATAGTCCCGATTGAACCCTTGGGCATTGGTCAGAAAACCCTTTATCTGATCAGCCACAAAACACGTGTCCTTCTCATTATAAGTCTCCTCGTACATGGGCACACGTGGAGGTTAATAAGCTAAAACATTTACTTATTTTTCTTCATCAATAGCTCTACATTAGTATTTATCTGCATAAGTTCCCGCATCACTTCCTCACTGGCTTGTGTTTGCACTGGATTGGTACTAACCAAGAATGAACTCCTCACAGTAGACTTTTCCCTCGTACCCCATGCATGGTTGATCTTAACCACCCTCTCAAGTCTTTGAGCAACCTCCTAGAATAGGAGATCTATAAATAAGCCCCCCATAATCGTATCAACAACTGCTTGGCCATTTTCATCAAGGCCTTTATAGAATATCTCAACCAGGGCTTCATCAATAATCTTGTAGTCAGGGACACATCTCAAACACTTCTCAAACCTCTCCCATGTAGCACCAATTGAATCACCAGGTATCTACTCGAAGTTGTTAATCTTAGACTTTAACTTTAGCTTCTTCGAGATAGGAAAGAACCTCTCCAAAAAGGTTGTCTGCAATTCTGCCCAACTGGTGATCGAACTTTGGGGGAGTTTAGATCATCATAATGTTACATTACTTGTAAGAGAAAGTGGGAAAAAATAGATCCCAATGGCATCCATGGATAAATTTTGATTCCCCATCCTGCTTTTACAGATAAACACAATGTTGTGTAGATGGTTATGTGGATCCTCTGATGGCAGGCCTGCAAACAACCCGTGATTCTACAGCATTTGGAGCAATCCACTTGAAATAATGAACTTCGTGTCATCTGATAGTAGTGGTAACATAATAGCTCCTGTAACGTCCATTTCCATAGGATTAAACCAATATTGGTTCCATTGATTAGCTGCCACTTGTATATCCTATGGTGGTGGAAGTAGATCGTTAGCTTCATTATTCTGGTTAAGTGGTGCATCCACCGCATCACACGTAACATTGTTCACATTACCCTAGGCCATTCTCCTTAGCGTTATTTGGATCTCTAGATCAAAGGGAGTCAAGGGATCACCTTGGCTCCGAGTGTTGTATATACACTACACCTGCACAAAAAAAATGTAAAATTAGGGAAATAAGGATTAATCTCCCAAAGTTACTTGAATTAACCAAGTCTAACTGTATTCCCCGACAGTGGCACCAAAATACTTGATGTCACTCAATCCATACCTTATTTTTTAGTTAAAGAGATCTCTATCAAGTAATTAACCTAATCGAGGTTAGGGTCGTCGATCTCTCAGGAAATATGATAAACACAAGAGTTAATTCAATATAAGTCGGGAATCATTAAGCTATTATCTCTTGAAAAATAGGGCATTTGCAAAGTAAAATAACTAAACTAAATGAATGCAGGTGATGAGAAATCAGTAGAAGATCTAACTAGGGTGATGTCTTCTCCATGAATCCCTAACTTGGTATTATCAGATAAATGCAACCTTTTTCAGTGTGTAGGTGTAGGACAGTAAGTTAGGTTCACCTAAACCTTTGATCCAGTGAATAGGTAAGTTTTATCCCGAAACTTAATCTATCACCATGATGTGACATTACTAACCCTTACTTTTATCCCAGTACAACCTCCCTTTGATCTGATTTGGTTGATTAGACGAGAACATATCAATCGAATCCTGTTAATTACCCCTTTTCCTATTCATTACTTCCTTGATCCAGCAAGTAACACTAGGCGATTTCTAACCTAGACCTCCGTAAAAAATAGAAAGGGTTAGGGAGTCCCAGCTGTTGAGGTGGCGTAGTAAGAGGTGAGAGCAATAACAACAAAAGCAGCGGAAGATCCTGCAGTAGTATATTCGGTTGTTTGCGGTGGAATAGTTAAAGTGAAGAGGATTAATTAATACAACCTAACACACCTTCCAAGAATTACACACTATCTGATTTTACCTTGTGTTGTTCTTCATGTTTCCCATAACCCTAGTTATGGATTTAACTATGCATGATCAGTATAAATGCAAAAATTATGAAGTTGAATACTATAATTGAGCACTTACACAGACGAATTAAGAATATAAAATATAAGTCTTCAATTAGAATTACAAGGTTGAATAAAGAATGCACTTGAATGTTTTTCCTCTCAAAATATGCTAAATCCTAAGTGTATCCTCTAAAACCTTGTTCAAACCACGTGACAGCTGAGAACTTAATGAAAAATAGCCTAAAAACCTATTTATAATGTGTAAAATACAAAACCAAAATGGAATAGGAAAACTATGTTGGCACCATTTACGAACGGGTTCACGACTCGTGCTTTACTCTACGACCCGTGCATCGGAGTTTTGTGGATTGTAATAGGAATCTGGAGACTACTTCTACGAGACCTTTCTACGGGTCATGGAACATTTTATGGCTCGTAAGAATTTTCATCTGATGACTTTTCAGACCTTTTTCACTTTCTGATCCTCAGGGAATGAACATACTCTACGGCTCATGGATCAATCTATGAATCGTCTTCTTCCCTCGTAGAGTTCACTTCAGATATTCACGCTTCACTATAAATTGACACGAGACCCCTTCTATGACTCGTGAACCTTTCCACGACCTGTAAAGGGTTTCGTGGATCTTCAGATTATGTTGTTTCAGTCTACTTCGTCAAAAAATCATGCCAACATTGAAATCCTACAAAACAAACATAACACACAAATCAAACCTACTAACATCGCTTTGAGAACACATAAAATTCCAAGTTTTAAACATCAAAAGTGATGTATTTTGGCAGCATATCACAACTATGTCATAGGCCTTGGCCATATCAAGTTTGATAATGACATTAATACCTATCTTAGGCTTTTTGATTTGATGAGTAATATTTTGTGCTAGTGTAATATTCTCATAAATAATTCTCCCCTTAACAAAAATAGACTGGTTCTTGGAGATCAAATTAGAAAGGATAGGAGCCAATCTCAAATAAAGGATCTTAGAGATGATCTTATTGGTGAAATTACTGAGGTTGATGGATTTGTACTCTAATCTTTTGGTAGGATTGTTGACTTTAGGCAGCAACACTAAACAAGCATGAGAGAAAAACTTGGGCATTCTATGTCCACAAAAGAAGGAGTGGACAACATTAAGCAAATATTTAGAAATAATACTCCAACATAAAAGTATGCTTGCATGTATTAATTATGCCCTTCGATGTGAATGCTTTTTAATGGTGGCCAATGTTAGAACTTGTCCTAATTCTTTTCGACTGGATCAAGGTGGAAAGAAAAGAGAAAAGGGGTAGTTAACAGGATTCGATGTGATACTTCTCATCTAATCAATCATACTGGATCAAGGAGCGGTTGTACTGGAGCAAAAAGTAAGGGTTAGTAATTTCACACTGCAGAGATGGATCAAATCACATGGTAAAAGTTTCCTAATGCCTTGATCAAAGGGCTAGGTGAACATTACTTACTAGTTATGCATGATAAAAATTAAAATAGATCACTAACACATTATTCTTGCTAAGTTCTAAAATCATGGGAACACATTCCTAGTTTCTTCTATTTATCTTGATGCAAATAAATATTAAATTGCAAGCTATTATTATTATTTTCTATTTTCTTTTATTCAAATTAGATCCCAAATTTTTATAATGACTATCAAGTTAAAATTTTTACTCTTGACAATATTTGTTCATATTCCCTGTGGGATCAACCCTGACTCACAAGTTGGGTAAATATATTGCAATCAACCGTTCATATATCTTTTGAGAAGTATATGTTGGACGTTGCTAAAAAATGGTACCATTGTCGGGAAATATGATTTAGATATTGTATTTAGTATTTATTTTTACTTGTAATCCATAACTTTATTTTTATTATTTTATTTAGTTATTTATTTTTTTCTTCTTTTTACTCTTATTAATATGATGTCGTCTGTTGATGAAATTGAATGATTGGAGTATTGGGATGAGATGAGTTGTCGACAAGTTTTTGAATCGCAATGTGTACTTGAAAATCTTGACTTATGCAACTATATGCTTTTGTTAGATGCTCATCAATTTGGCTTGGTTGTCCACATTTTGAGACTTGAATGTTGAGTTAAGTGTAAAGACTGGTACGTTTGACGCTTAATAAGTTAATTATGAATTTAGTGAGGAAAAAAATGCTTATAGGCCAACTTGAAAAGCTAAATTGGAGGGTCAACTACTTGATCATACTATTATTGATGCTGTCACTGTTGAGAAAAATACACGAGAGTTATGTGAAGAAGTAGATAATATTATTTTTAAAAAGTCTAGTGTGTGTAAAGATGAGGATGTAAATAATAATATAATTCATGAATTAGGACGCATTGGACCTCATTACAATCATTTTTCTATATTATGTTTAGATGATGATATATTAATCGAATTATTTGAGCATATGAAAGAATGTAAGGAGGAGGAAAAATATGTTTATATTCTTGAATTTATTGGGCACAAATAAAAAAATTACATTTCTCATTTAAAGGCCAAAAAGTACAACATGTGATCTCTATTGGTTGTTTGCTTTATTTTTATACTACCACCCTTTGAGCATAATAGAAAATTGAAAAAGAAATTAGGGACACAATTCATAAGTTCAAGGTGGAAGAAAAAGTGGAAGGTCTTCAATTAGTAGTGTAACCTTTTATTATTTTTTATTGTATATAGTGTTTTTGTTTTTTTTTTGTATCATTTTTATTTTGTGCAAATTTCGAGAAAGTCTGAGTACCCAAATTTGAAGCTAAGGAACACATTTTTTGAGCTTAAGTATGGGGTGCGCGTGACCCTTGATAAATATTGAAGAAACATGTTGCTAGCTAGACCCTAAAGGGTCTCAGGGAGTATTTCTTACCTTCTGATTCATCTCTCTTCTATAAATTGCTTTGGAGACAAAACTTGATTTTAAGTGTGGGGTGGAATATCTCCCAATATTTTTAGGGGTGATGTAAGCTATAGAATTTTATTTAATTATTTAGTTTTAATTTAAAATAAATAAAAAAGTCCAAAAATACAAAAAAAAAATTCTTGTTTTTTTTAGAGTAAAATAATTTTTTTCTCTATGATTCTTAGATTTTAGTTTTTATTAGAGCATATTTCACCCATCCCTTGATTTTTCTTTCTGGTTCGTTTTCGCGGGGGAACCCATTGAACCAGATTCTTATTTTTTTAAAAGTAGATTTTATTTTATTTTTGGAGAGAAAAGAAAAGACCTTTTTAACTTGGTTGATACAAAACAATTTAGGCATGATTTTGATTAGTATTTTTCTGTGAGTGCTTGAGTATAAAATAAAGATACACTTTGTGACACCTAAGCTCATAGTTGTGACTTTGTATATAATTTATTCTTATTTTATAAGTTTGTTATGACCCTGTCTATCTTAAAAGTAAAATTGATCCATCTTGATTGAGACTTGTGCCATGTATGGTGAGATTATTTGCATATATTCTATGTTTTGTCTCTTAGTCTAGAACTTGCCCGACATGTTATTGAAGCGAAATAAAAAGTTCTTGCTTGTTTAGAAAATGATAATAGACTTTCCTTTGATTTGTCTTGTAAAATTTAGCCTTTTCAGATATTATATCACTAGTAACCCTTTTGAGCCTAATAGACCTATTCATTGTATTATCTAAATTCACCTTCCCCATTTTTTTGGTAATTTTCACTTTGGCCCTGGTCCCTCCTTGGATATCGTGCACCTCGACATAGGCAAAACACCTAATTTGAGGGTGGGTACTATAAGTGGCCTTGGTTCATCGTAGGACATTGTGCACCTCAACTCAAGAAAAATGCTAAGTTGGGGGTGATTATTGTAAAGAAAAGTGAAAACAATGGGATATAAAAAAAAGAGAAGAAAAGAAAAAAAATGATGATTGAAGTATTCTTGATATAAAGAAAATTACTTGTGAAAATAATTGAAGAGAGGGCAAAAAAATAAAGTGAATAAATGGGTGATGAAGTCCAAAAGAAAATAAAGAGGGGTGTGTGCAAAGAGTCTAAGGAAGTTTAAGTCACTATTATATAATTTCTTATCCATCCCCTAGCCAATATTACAACCCATTGAAGTCCTATTTGATCCTACTCAAGCATGTTTAATTAGTGGAGATGGACTTAATGGGAATGTCTATGGTTCTTTGTGCATACATGTGAATTCTTTTCTAAGTGCGAGAGTTGTTCTTTGATGCTAAGTCCTTAATCTATATTTAATTCTTTAAATTGAGTGTATATACGATTTCTTCTTGTGAGGGAACTTGTTTCATGATAGATAGGTGATTTTATTAGTTTTCATTGATGGAGTAGTTGAGAAAACTTAATTTGATGAGTTAAAGTTTGTCTTTGAGGCTAGAATATTATAAGTTTATTTTTGTTTTGCATAATGATCGAAAAGTATACTTAATGTTGCAAATTGTTTCATGGTTTAAATTATTTGTACCAACCAAAGTGGTGGCATTTCTAGGCTATTATTTTGAGATAAGCTTTAGTGTTTGTTCGAGAACGAGCAAAAGTTTAAGTGCGGGGTATTAATGTGCTGTCAAAATACAACTCTTTTGATGCTTAAAACTCAGAATTTTATATGTTCTCAAAGCGATGTCAGTGAGTTTGATGTGTTTTTGTATTCGGTATGATTTTGGGCAAAGTGTTGTAGAATTACAATTTTTGGTGATTTACGGACAACTCTACAGGCCGTGGTTCATTCCACAAGCCATAGGTTGGTTACGTGAGTGAGATTCAGTGAAGGGCCAATTTTCAGAAGTTACATCCACGAACTATCAGACGAGCCATAGAATATTTCACGAGTCATGGATTAGTGTCGTGTTTGGAGGATAAGATTTTGATAAGTTTTAGAGAAGTTGTCAGACAAAATCCTCTATGGTCATAAGTCAAAAGATGACTTGTAAGAAGGTCTCGTGGAATTGAAGTCTATTTTTGGAAGTTGTAGAGTACGAAGCCCAGGTACGGACCGTGGTTCCTTATACGGCCTATAACACAGTCCATAGAAGCTGCCAAATCCAGTTCTCTTATTTCATTTTGAATTTGTATTTTAGTTATTATAAATAAGTTTTTAGGTTTTTAAGAGAGGAGGACGTACCAAATATAGAAAATAGTAGAGAGATGCACGAGAGGAGAGAATACTTTGAGGACTCATAGTCTGTGATTTTTCATTGAGATTATTACATTGTGATTTCTTGTGGGAAATTTTGGATTTTTGTTCCTAAATTCATCATTATAAGTGTTTAATTATGCTATTCTCTAACATGATTTTCTCATCTATAATGATCATGTATAGATAAATCCACAACTAGGGTTGTGGGAACCATGAAGAACTAACAAGGTAAACTGAATAATCTGTAATTCTTGAAAAGTGTGTATGCATATATTAATTATGCCCTTCGATGTGAATGCTTTTTAATGGTGCCCAACTTTAGAACTTTCCCTAATTCTTATCGATTGGATCAAGGTGATAAGGAATGGAAAAAGGATAGTTAACAAGATTCGATGTGATCCCTCTGGTCTAATCAATCAAACTGGATCAAGGGGCGGTTGTACTGGAACAAAAGGTAAGGGTTAGTAATGTCACACTACAAAGATGAATCAAATCACGTGGTGAAATTCGCCTAGTATCTGAATCAAAGGGCTAGGAGAATATAACTTACCAGTTCTACATGCTAAAAATTGAAATAGATCACTAACACATTATTCTTGCTAAGTTATAAAATCATAGGAACAAATTCCTAGTTTCTTCTATTTATCTTGACACAAATAAATATTAAAATGTAAGCTATTATTATTATTTTCTATTTTCTTTTTTTCAAATTTTATCCCTCCGATTTTTATAATGACTATCAAGTTAAAATTTTTACTCTTGACAATATTTTTTCATATTTCCTGTGGGATCGACTCCGACTCACAAGTTGGGTAAATATATTGCAATTAACCATTCGTATTTCTTTTGAGAAGTATATTTTAGACGTTACCAATAGGGACTTAGGAATTTCATCATCTCATCATCACATAACCATAATATGAACATAAAATAGAGCATCAGATTAGCCTCCATAAGCATCACACATAACAAGGCTCATACATAGAGTTACATGATGTCCAACAATGCCTCTAAGTCATAGCAAGAATGGGGGCCAAGACATGTCCCAATCTCACCCTAAAAGTAAATACATAAGATAATCATAACATGGCAAAGGTAGATAGAAGGTGGATCTTGTCCTTGGAATAAATGACTCACCAGAAGTAAATTTTCACAAGTCGAATATAGTCGAGAAGAGGTGGATGATGAAAGTCTACGATCCCTACATGGTTAGATCATGTAGGCAAAAAAAGTATGCATTAATATGTTTGAATGTATTAGGTATGTGGGCTGCAATGCTTATGAACATGATAACCTATGATTCAATGTTAGATGACAAGGGCACATATTTCTACTATATAAAAATATGAAGTAAGGGATGACCATAGCCTATTTATTGTACATTCCCAAGCAAAAATTGTACAAATTTCTATATTTAGTTATTTAAATTACAAAATGAGGATAATTTTGGTTTTTCAAGATGTTCTTTCTGCTTCTTAACTATTCTTGCTTTTCTTTATCTGTCCTAGATCTCGAAGCACTCTCATTTTCTCCAGTTCTTTTCTTTACTCTCTAAGTCTTGCAATTCATCCAAAGAATCTCTATTTCTTGCTTCATCCAAATAATTCAATTCAAGATTTGAAGGAAAGAAACCTAAGAGGCAAAGGGTAAGATCAATCAACTATATGAATCTTCCACTTCTCTTCATAATTTCAAATTCAATAAAGTTTTGGATCAGGGTTTTAATCCTCTTTTTTTCATCTCAGATTCTCAAGTCTCATAACCTAAATTTTGTATTCTTGAGCTTTATTCATATGGAGTGTCTGTTTGATGACTCATATCGGTCTTCCAGGAACTTAGAAATTCTTCTTGCTTCCTCTTATATAAAAACCTATCAACAATATGAATTCATCTCTAATTAGTTTGTTGAGTTATGAGTTTAGATTTTACAATTGTGTATTTTATTGATGTATATATATGCTTTCATTTATTTGGATTTTTGAATGTACACAACACATTAAGTTCTAATATATTTTTCTAAAGACAACACCAATTTCCGTATATCTGCAACAATTTTATTCAGTCTTTCGAGTTTAAGGTAAGTTTTTAATTTGCATAATGACTTAATTTTTTTCCTTCTTGATATGTCTACATTCTTACGCATATATTTGATTCACTGAAAAAAATAATTTTTTAAGTTTATTTCCAAGTTTCTATTCATAAATAACTTCCAAATACAAACTCCTTATTAGAAGCGGCTAGAAGCAGATAGATCATCGTCGACATGCCTCTTTCAGACAGGATATTGGTCTTTCTATTCTGCTGTTGCTTCTTAGATAAGAATGCCATCAACAATTGGATTCTCATCGGATTTGTTTAGCTTTTTCCTCTATTTTATCCTATATATATCTCCTTCATATTTTAGGTTTACTGCCTCTGTGTTCTGGTCTGTGTTTGCTTTACTTTTGGGTGTGATGATTTGATTTGAATTTGGGGCTTTTTAGGTTCTTACTCAGCTGTTAGGTTATCATGTTAGCTTCGGCCTTCGACCTAACTAAATGGCTTAACAATACAACTTAAATTGGGTTTCAATCATGGCATTCTAATTTTGGTCGAATGGAACGTGGTATCATCAGATTGTGTAGGACTGAAATTACTTCAAGAATTGATTCGAAATTCATTTTCCTATGCTTCAACGACTAGGAAGATAACAAGCTATCATCAATTTACAACATCTTGTATTTGTCGTCTCATGTTGTGCTTTCTTTTCTTTTTTTGCTTCGAAAATTTAACATGCATCCAAATAGCTTTTGCTTTGTATCTGTTTGTGGAAATTCTTCAAACATATAATATATCATGACGTATCTTTTTGGTTATACCCCATTAACGGTAGCAAACATCTTTTTTCCTCTTTACTTTCTTACCAAACATAACATTGCAGTGGGTTCCCACTTATAAATCTTTGAATTTGGCATGGTTACCACTTTAACTTCTAGCACATCAGTAGCTATAAATATTAAAGCTAAAGGATAACCAATATGTTAGGTGTGACCGCTATATAGTGTTTAATTATAGATTCTCTCACTCCTAATTATTTGGATAAGATATCTTTTAATAATTTTTTTTAATTTTGAATATAGGTATTTAATTCTTCTATGTTGTAGTCAGGGTAAGTGCTCATGAGATGAGTCTAGAATTTAAGCTAGTATCAATGCATATTGTAACAATAAAAATCTGCTAGCTAAATTTGTTTCAAGTGTGTCGAGACACCTCTGAACTCCTTGGGTCCTAAACCAAACTTTCCAACAAGTCCCAAAACATCAAATGAACCTACTAGAAGTCTCAAAATTAAGGAATGGGTGTTAATACTCAAAATGGGGGATTTAGTTGTTACGTACAGTTTCTCTCATCTAAAGCTTTAGTTTTTCCCATTTGCTAATAAGGTTTTTTTGACAATTGCATTTTAGGTACTTGCTGTGATGCTTATTTCTGGAAGTGTGTTGACTTAACTTCATTATTTGTGTGATCATTTAATAGAAGAACAATGCTTCAAAGTGAGTATTTTACTTCCATTAATCTTTTGATGTTTACTTTAAATATAGAATATGTGCTTGAGTATATGTTTAAGATGTAAAGATAATAACTATTGATAAGAGAAGGCTCAAGCTAAAGAAGTATCTTGCATTTTTTAGTACAATGATACAGATTCATTGTTTTGACTATCAACCAGAGAGGAAAGAGCTGGAAGAAGCTTCTTTAGATTCTGTGGAAAGCCACATGTAGGAGGAAGGCGTCATGTTGCAGTTTTAACCAACAAAAAACCTATCTTTTTACGTAATACAACATGTAAGACTCTCAAGTTGATGGAAATGACTAAGGTCACAATACTAAAAATTTTCCAATCGACTTAGTACATAGTAATCTTTGGTACCACAAATCTTTTGCCTCTTTATATTTAAAATTCTGGCTGAGATAGATGGTGTTTCCAGACAAAAGACTTGTATTCAGGTGGAGGATAACCCAAGATGATTAGGCTTGACTTGAGATGACTTAATTGTGGAAACCTATAAGGACCCATACTTTGAAAATCCTATTGATGCGAAGTACATTAATTTTAGGCTTATTTTGTGTGATTTATGGTCATCATGAGTCTCCTTCATCAAGCCATGTTAAAAGGAATTCCATTAGCTAAGCTTTTTATATGAACTATTGAAAGGTTCAAATTTAAATGGACATATCTCTTATCAAAAAAATAAATGGGTATCCTATGACCTATCAAATTGAATCTCTTTCAGTTGGCTTTTCAACACATCCAGTTTTACTTAATTCCAAGTTTAGATCGAGAAGTTATGCCCATTTTTGTAAAGCCCATCTGTGTAGGGGTTGTGTTGTGTTTTTGGCTAAGACAGGCTACTAGGAGACCCCAAACGGGTCGTATGACCTCCCACGATCCATGGTCAAATACTTTAGTGGTGATTTCTTCCCAAAATGTGGTTCTATGTGTGGAATTACCATCTCAAAACTTTCATTATTGAAATGGAAGGTTGAAACGACCTATGTTCCTTGAGATGGACCGTGTGTCCTTCAGTGGAGTCGACCATGTCTGGAATTTTTCCAAGTGCAGGACCACAACCCCTACCACGACCCATGGTCCTTCACACGACCCGTGGTTATCCTTCACACGACCCCTGACAACTTTTTTATGCTCATTTCATTAATGGTTTATTTGTAATTTTATGTTCTAAGGTCGTTTATGACTTTCTAAGCCCTCCTAAAAATCCAAAATGACCTATACTCCTCTATTCTAATTCAATTCAATTCATTGCACTTAGAATATTCAAATTCTCTCTTCTAAGAACTACTCTCAAGTGTGCCATTGGAGACTTAGCTTGGAGCTTAAGGAAGGGTCTTCTTCTCCAATAGATTTCTTCTTGTTTTTTCTAAATTAGCTAAGGTATGTGAGACTTTATTCATGGATCCTTCAAAACATGAATCCACAAATGTTTGCATTACTTAATTTATGAATTTCAAGCCTCCTTTGAATGAGGATCTTTAAATTTATTGTTGATTTGATTAAATTAAAGTGTGGGCTGCATTTATTTAATGATTTTAAAGTGATTTAAGTTCAATTGTGATGAATTGTATTAAGGTTTTGAAGGTTCAACTATGCATGTCCTTTTTAGTTTTAAATATATGCATGAGTAATGTTATTTAAACTTTAATTGTTGATTTAACCACAAATTTCATTTGGATTCTTCCTATTGTGAGTTTTAACTCATGAATTCTAATTTTATATGTTATTTCATCATCATTCATGGCATTTTCATACATGAGCATTGGTTTTTATGAAGTATATGATGTGGGTTAAGCCCAATTGAGATTATGACTATGATTTTGAACAAGTATGGACATGACATGATTGTGATCACAAAAATATCTATGATATGGCTCTTTGAGCAAAATCTAGGTGTTTAGACCAATATGTATGAGTATGATGAGTTATTCCTATGTATGGATTATGGAATGAAAGTGTGATTTGACTTTTCAGCTTAAGTATGATATGAATTGAAATGTGTTTGGCTTTTAAGATTAAGTATGCATTATTATGATTTGAAAAGTCTTATGCCTCTTTTGAAAGCATGTATATGTATATATATGTATTCCTGTAGAATGATTATTTAGCACCAAATAGGATTGGATTAGTAAGTGGGCTATCCCTAAGGTCCTACTCCTTTCTCTTGAACTACGTGCCAATGTAGGACCCCTTTTTATGGGGTGATTATGATATGATTTGGAAATTCTTCTAAAATGACCAGGTCACAAGGAAGGTGTCCATAACACAAATGATTGGGTCATAAGGTGTGGTGTAGATTACCTTTGGCAAGTAGTCTACTCTCATCTAATGGGAGACTTTTATCGGGCGAATTCATGTAATAGCTCACGTGGATTTGCGATGTCGGTTAAGATCACATCCATGCTAAGTATAAAGTATTTTTGCATTGCATGCATCATGGATTTCATGGCATATTGATATAATACTCTATCAGTGAAATCTATTAGCCATTTCTGAAAATGAATGTCATCTTATCACTACTAAGTTTAACTTTATAATAAAGCTTATAACACTTATTGACTGTCAAGTACACTTATTGACGATGCTCCCTCTCTTTGATATCAAATTCTCTCAGGAAGTATCGCCAATTGAACATTAGAGAAATTCTAATAATGTATTTCTCACGGCATTTGTACTTTGGAAACTTTTATATATTTAAAAAATAACGTAATTCTTTCGGCATTTGTACTTCAGGAACTTTTATATTTTTTTAAAAATAGTTTGACAATGTTATTATATCTTATCCCCTTTTTAGTATATAACAACAATATTGTATATAACAACAATATTGATTTATGATAATCAAACTATAAAAGAGAAAACTCGCAGTTATTCTTTAAGAATCATACACATTGGGCCATATTTAATATATATAGAAGGAAGTATATAGGAAAGAATGTCATAACAATATGACTTAAATCCATGATACATGAATGCCATAATACTTAAACATAGCAGGGATGAGACCTCAATCGACATATAAAAATCATGCGAGCTATTACATGGAATCTCGATATTTTCTCTACACTAGAGAAAGAGTGATCTACTTGCCAAAGGTAAACTATACTCCTCCTGACGGGAACATCACCCATTTCAGAGAAGTAACTCACCTTATGGGAACACCACCCATTTTGGAGAGGATTTTACATGAACATAATCATCCACAAAAAGGCATAAACATGAACCTGTGTTGGCACATAGTTATTAGAAGGAAGCTTTATATTAGCACCCCTCGGGTCGATCCCCCACCTCCAATATTATTCGATTTTAAGTCATCATCTCACATAAATACATATACATATACATGCTTTAAACAAGAGCATAAGTCATTTCAAATCATAATCATGCATACTCGTGCTTAAGAGCCAAACCATACTTCATAATCATGCATACTTACGCTTAAAAGCCAAATCTCCATGATTTCATACATAGGAATACCTCATTCATACTTGTACGTGATGGTGTATACACACCCATAAGATTAAAGCCATATTATAGACATTATGTGATCACATTTCATGTCATAACCAAACTTGCCTTGAATTAAAGTCATAATCATAATTGAATAATAACCCACAATATAAATCTCATAAAAATCCATTCATGCATGAGAGAATAGCCTGGGTACTTGAAATTCATACTTAAAACATCATAATGAAGTGAAGTCATACTTAATACATAAAGAAATCAACAATTGAAATATACTTGACATTACCCATGCATAAACTCATCATAAAAAGGGACATGCATACTCAATTCTTGAACAATCCATGTAAATTGACATTATAAGACTTAAATTATGATAAAATCATCAATTGAAATCTACCCATAACTTAATTTCATTAAATTGAAGCTAAATCCCAAAATCCACTTGCAAATTATACTTAAAAATCATGAAATTTAAGAAATAGATTTTCGGGCTTCATGATTGGAAGGTAATCATGAATGAAACCACACATACCTTTAAGAAATCAGGGAGAATAAGATGAATCATACTTGAGATTGAAGCACTCTTGAATCTGTTAACTTGAATTTTCAAAGCTCGGCTTGAATGGAGTTCATGAACTTGAATTTTAGAGTTTGATGTTGGAAATTTGAAAAAAAAGTGTATTGAATGAATAAGGGCTGATTTAGGGGTATTAAGATTGGCATAAAAGTCATAAAAGACCTTGGAAGTGAGCCAAATTACTATAGATCCCTTAATAAAATGGAATAAAAAAAATGAGTCGGACCCCTGCACGATGGGCTTCATGGTTCGTGAAGCTCTTCACGGCTAGTGAACCCTATCATGAAGGGTCCCAAAGATACGAGATAGTGATTTTCTCAAGGTCAAATACCTAAGGACCCCTTCACAGAACACACCACAATTCGTGGTGTCTTCAACTTGTCATGATGGTTCCCATGGTAGTTCACTTTGTCTAATCAATGGAGTCCAAGGCCAAGGCCCCTTCCACGATCACTTTCACGACCAATCTTGAAAAGTGATTTCCTCTAGTTTATAGCCAAGGTTCCCTTCTAGGTATGCCTTCACAACTCATGAAGTTCTTCACGGATTGTGAAGGTGGTCGTGGAGGTGGCCTGGGCAGTGGCCTTAGCTTTCTGGGTGAGTTGGTGTCTTTCCAAGGCCAAGGCCCCTTCCACTATCACGTTCACGGCCAGTGAAGGGGTCTACGAGCCATAAAGTGATCCATGGAGGGTCACTTGGGTTGGAAAGCCACCAACTCACCCAGACAACCACGACCACTGCACAAGCCACCTCCATGAGCGATGAAGGTGTCCATGGAAGGACACCTTGGCTAAAAACTAGAGAAAAGCACTTTTCAAGCAATGTTAAGGCCTCCCGAGGCTCGGGTCCTTACATCATGTCTCCCTTCAGAATATTTGTCCTCAAATGAGCTAGAACATGACTTTAAGATCTTAATTTGAACATGAAACATCTCAACATAAAGGCACAATGCATAACTTAACATTTAAAACTATGCAATTATCAAATCCATGCTAAAACATCATTTAAATCAATTTCATGCACATATATACATGTCATGACATGACATAGGAATGAAGGAATTAGGACCATTTGAATAAGAAGAACCTAGTACCTTAGGCTTGAGTATATTGTAATAGATACGTATATCACTTCATTATGTCCGATTCTGTCTCCCAAGTAGCACTCTCCACATATTGGTTCCTCTAAAGCACTTTAACCGAAGTAACATCCTTGTTACAATGTCTCTTCACTTTCCTATCTAAGATTTTGATAGAAACGTTTACATAAGTCAAGTTCTTTTCAATATCAACACCTTCTAAAGGCACAATTGTATTAGGATCAACAATCAATTTCCTCAAGATCAACACATAAAAAATTGGGCGAATAGAACTCATATCTGAAGGCAAATTCAATCTAAAAGTCATATTGCCAATCCGTTCAATAATCTCATAAGGTCCTACATACCGGGGAATTAGATTTCTCTTTTTACCAAAATGCATCATCCTTTTCATAGGTGAAACCTTCATATACACCCAATCACTGATAAGGAACTCAAGATTCCTCTTCCTAACATCCGAATAGGATATTTGGCGGCTTTGAGCTATTTTCAACCTTTTCCTAATCAATTTCACCTTCTCCATAGACTCCAATACAAAGTCCAGGCCAATCAATGCCATTTCACCTATCTTAGACCATCCCACATGGGATCTACACCTTCTCCTATACAAAACTTCAAACAGTGCCATTCCGATGTTAACATGATAACTTTTGTTGTAGGCGAACTCAATAAAGTGATAGATGATCATCCCAACTTCCCTTGAATTCCAACACATAAGCTCTTATCATCTCCTCCAAAGTTTGAATTATCCCCTCGACTTGTCCATCAATTTGAGGATGGAAAATGACACTCAACTTCACCTTAGTACCAAGCACTTTTTGAAATGATCTCCAAAAGTGTGAGGTAAATTATGTACCATGATTTGATATAATAGACATAGGCATGCCATGCAATCTTACCAACTCCCAAATACATAACTTGGCATAATCCTTGATGTGCTGCTAAAATACAATACTTTTAATGCCTAAAACTTGGAATTTTATGTGTTCTCAATGCGATGTTAGTAGGTTAGATTATGTGTTTGTGTTTGTTTTGCAGGATTACAGTGTTGGCAAAGTTTTGGGAGAAATATGATGAAGTTTTTGGTTTTTGGTGTTCCATGGAATCCTCTACGGGTCATGGAGTAGTTCACGAGTAGTGCAGAGGGTTTCGTATAAAGTTCCAGTGAGGGGTGCAAAGTTAAAGTCAACTCTATGAGGAGGATCTATGAGCCGTACAATATTACACGAGCCATAGAGTGATGGTCATGTCCTGAGGATCAAAAAAAGGAGAGGTGCTAAAAAATCTTCAGATGAGACCTCCCACGGGCCGTAGAATCTTACATAGGCCATGAAATATTTTCGTAGAAGCTAACTCTTGAACTCTGCTAGAAATCACGAAACCCCGATCTATGGGCTATGAAGTTGTTTACGAGCCGTAAATAGGTCCCATGAAGATTGCCAAATTAGTTTTCCTAGTTCATTTCAGTTTTGTATTTTAGTCATTATAAATAGGTTTTTAAGTTATTTTTCATTAAGTAAGCAGAGAGGATGAAGTTTGAAGCTTGCTTTAGTGAATACACTTAGGATTTATCATACGTTATGTGTTTTTTATTCAAACTTGTGATTCTAATTGAAGAGTTGGATTTTGTGGTTTCAATTTGATCTGTGTAAGTGCTTAATTATGTTCTTCCATATCATAATCTTTGTCATTTACACTGATAATGCATAGCTAAATTCCTAACTAGGGTTGTCAAAACCATGATGAACTAATAAGGTAAAATCGATTAATGTGTAATTCTTAAAATATGTGTTAGGGTGTGTTAATTATTCTCCTCACTTCAATTGATTTTTAACGGTGGCCAATGTTAGAACTCACCTAGTATCACTTTCCAGATGAAGAAATTGACGCATAGGAAAAGAGGTAATTAACAGGATTTGATAGAGCTTTTTTCTCATCTAATCAACCAAACTGGATCAAAGGGAGGTTGTACTGGGACTAATAGTAAGGGTTAATAGTGTCACACCATGGAGACGGATCAAGTTCTGGGGTGAAATTTACCTATTTGTTGGATCAAAGACTTAGGTAAACTTAACTTACTCTCCTACACCTACACACTGGAAAAGAATTGCATGTGTCCAATATTACCAAGTTAGGGATTCATGGGGAACACTTTACCCTAGTTAGCTCTTCTACTGATCATTCATTACTTACATTCATTTAGTTTAATTTAAATTCTTGTTTTAGAAGCCATCTTTCCTCGGGAGATAAGTAGGTTAATCATTCTCAAGGTGCATTGAATTGATTCTGGAGTCTACCATATTACCATACTTCTCGTGGGAAGGATCCTAACCTTGGTTAGGTTATTTACTTGACGACCACTTTACCGCAAAAAGAAGGTATGACTTGAGCGATATTAAGTATTTTGGAGGTTTTATCAGGGAATACGACTAGACTTGGTTAATTCAAGTACGTTTTGGGGGATTAATCCTTATATAATTTTATATTTTTGTTATTTTTCTTTGTGTGCAGGTGTAGTGTATGCACAATACTCGAAGTCAAGGCAATCCCTTGGCTCCATTTGATCACGAGATTCAGATAACACTGTGAAAGATGACCTAAAACAACGCCAACAATGCCGCAAATGATATGGAAAATGTAGGGCTCAACAGAAACAATGGAGACAACAATCCACCACCACCACCATAAGGTCTGTAAGCCAAAACAAATCAGTGAAATCAATATCGACTTGACCCTATGACGATGGACGTTACGGGAGCTATTGTGTTACCCACATTACTGGATGACATAAAGTTCATCGTTTCTAGTGGATTTCTCTAAATGATGCAGAATCATAGGTTGTTTGTGAGCCTATCATCAGAGGATCCTTATAACCATCGACACAATGTTATGTTTGTTTGTAAGAGTATGATGGGGAACCCAAATCTCTCCATGGATGCCATTGGGCTCCATGTCTTCCTACTTTCTTTTACTGGCAACGCAACATTATGGTTATCGGAGCTCTCATAGTGTTCGATCACCAGTTAGGCAGAATTGCAGATAACCTTTTTGAAAGGTTTTTCCCTATCTCGAAGAATCTGAAGTTGAAGTCTGAGATAAATAAATTTGAGCAGATTCCTGGTGACTCAATCGATGCTATGTGGGAGAGGTTGATAAAATGTCTGAGACATGTCCCTAGCCACAAGATTGTTGACGAGGCCCTGGCTGAGATCTTCTATAAAGCCCTTGATAAAAATATCCAAGCAGTCGCTGACACAATTATGGAGGGATCTTTCATTGATCTTCCATTCTAGGAGGTTGTTCAGAGATTGGAACACGTGGTTAAAACTAAATGTGCATGGGGTATGAGGGAGAAATCTACTATGAGGAGCTCATTCTCAGTTAGTACTAGTCTGATGCAAGCACAAACCAACAAGAAAGTGATGTAAGAATTGGCAAGGATTTATACTAATGTTGAGTGGTTGATAAAGCAGAACATGGAGCGAGTAAATGCTATAGCTCATCATCCCCCTCGCCCACCCATGTTTGAGGAACCATTCTATGAGATGAAAATGTGCTTTGTTGCAGAGAAGATGGCAAGTTTCCAGCTTAATGCCCAAGGGTCCAATTAGGACTATTGGTGCCAAGGTCAGGGGAACTAAGGTCAAAATTATAGAAGAGATAGCACCTTTAGAAACAACCACAACAGAGGAGGCTACTATGACAAGCCGAGGGGACCAGACAAAGATGTTGATTGGGGCCACAGAGAAGGCTTCAGAAATGGTCCATACATTCCACCGCACAATCGGATGCTGGAGTTGGCTTATATCGCATTGAGGACATGTTTGACTGGTTGTTGAAAAAGGTTGATACACAGGATAAGACATTAAAGGGGATGAAGTCTAACATCTCCAGGATAAACCAGAAGACTGAGTCTTATTCTATGGACATCAAGCATCTTGAACAACAATTGACCAAATATCAACTCAGTTGAACAAACGTAAAAAAGGTACGCTGCTTAATAATACCGTGCAAAATGCTAAGAATGACGGGCAGTGCATGGCTATCAAAACTCGCAGTGGAAAGCAGGCAATCGATCCTCCACTATTGATAAATGATGGCGATGTTTGTGATTAGAGTATAGTGAATAAGCAGAATGAAACTAGAGATGATCATGTGGTGAATGAGAAAAATAATGTCGTGCCAAAATGAACATAGCAACATCTAATTCATAGTTTTCCTTAGGGTAATTACAACATAATAAGTCCAATTTATGCCTCTACATCATATATCTTGGCGGGGTCTAGAACAAGCTACTAGTTCACCCTCAGGATAAAATAAAAAAAGAAATCATTAAGTCTCAATATATGAAAGCATAACATGAACAAGCCTTGTCCTCGAGGCATGGAAACTCACTAACAATCTTCAAAGTACAAATCCAACTCTAACCATGAAATGTAGGAATAATCTTGTCATAGCCTATCCCTACATGGCTAGATCAAGTAGGCTAAGAGTATGCGTTAGTACATAGAATGAACTAAGTATGTAGGTATGTCATGCATCAAGAAAACATCATAACATTATATCAATATGCATAATCATAACAATAGAATAAGGACAAGATATGAATGGTCAATGCACGTTTAAAAATATGAATAGATACATCATCAAAATAATTTATAGCCTAGAATACATATGTGGGAATAAGACCATAACTGATAATAAGAACATGCAAACTATTACATGGAATCCTGATGTTCCCTCTACACCAACTGAAAGAGGAGTCTACTTTGCAAAGGTAAACTCAACCCCACCCTTTAGGCTTAACCCTAGCACGGTGAGTGTCACATGAACATAAAGACCCCACCCTTTAGGCTTAACCCTTACATGTTGATTATAACATGAACATAATGCTATATGGATCCATTAGCTAGTCTTATAGGTTCATAATCATAAACTTATGGTGGAACGTAGTTATGAGACTTGAGGATTTATATAAAGGACCTTTGGGGATAGTTCTCCTCACACAAGCTCATTTAGTGCTAAGTCATATCCCATGGAATACATAATCATGCATAAGCATAGACATCATCATAGTTTGAAAATCATACTTTATCAAAATCATACCTTGGATAGCTTTTAAAATAGGCATCATAATCTCATGAAAACATCTCATGTCACAGGTATAGTCCATCTACATAACTTTGCATATAGTGTGGATATACCCCCCATCTTATCATCATTTCATCAACATTAGGATCTTAAGTGACCCTCATTATCATATCATCATAAAATCATGCTTTTCATACTTAAGATCATATTTATGAAATCATAGCTTTACATAGGAAACTAGGACCACATGTAGGTTAATGAGAAATTGAGCCAAAATCATACAATTAGAAAACAATCATGTATAAATCATGCAATAGAAATCAATTTGGATCATTAGTAAAGGAACCCATATCAATTCAACAAGCCCTAATCATCATATACTTGAAATCACTTAAAATCAATTGAAAACAATAGAAATAATGTAATTCTTTTTAATTCATGCATATTTAAGTATAACAATCATGTAATAATCATAATCCAATCATTTGGAATAAAATCATGAAAACCCATAAGACATCATCATTCAATTAAGAGAAAAAAGAGATTTTAAATTCGGCTCCATGGATGAATCTAGTCCATGAATGAATCCCTATATACCTCAAATGATAATCATAAGAAATTAGAGTGATTAGAACTTGAAATTCTAAGTAAAATCTTGAAACCCTAGCTCTAATAGAGTCCTCTCTTAGAGAGAGAAAATTTAGAAAGTTAGGAGAAATTTTGAGAGTGAATGAAATAGAATAAATTAGGAGTAGGTTTTATAGGGTTTGAGTCAATTAAGTTAGTTAGAAAGGTCAAAATGGTGTAGTTTAGGTGTAACGATCTGAAATTTTTTGAACTTCATAATGGTTGGTCTAGGTTAGTGTTAAACTGGTCGTGGTTGAATTTTGGTAGCCATGGGTTGAATTTAAGTGGCCAGATTCAAAATGGGTCTCTTGGTGAAGTTATCGGGCCGATTGGGCAGTATACTTTGAAAGATCATAACTTTTGGTACAGAATGAACTGTGTAGTCTGCTATATATAAAATTGAAGCACTTTGAGTTATCTTTGCAACGCAATTAGTTTCACTCAATTCGGAGTTTGTATGTGAAAGTTATGACAAAAATAGTGAGACTGCCCTTAATTGGAAGGATGTTGGGAACAAGGTTTTGGAATGTGGCTAAGGGCCGTACCACGGACCGTTTGGTGGTCCACGGTCTGTGTGGGGCTCGTGGGTTGGTCCAGGGAGTTCCGAGGGGTCAGGATCCAGCCCATGGACTAAGTAAGGTCCCACAGATCACCCCACAGTCCGTGAGACCATTCACGGCCCGTGAGGGGTCCCATAAAGTGGGGTAGAACGTTAGCCAAGGTTCAGGGCTGGAATTCAGACCAAGTGATGCTACACGGACCAGTACATGGTCCATTTGCAGCTACACGGTTTGTGAGATCCCCTATGAAGTGATCCAGAAAGTCCTCCGAAAGTGAAAGCCGAAGATGAGATCAAGTGAAGTTACACGGGCGAGTACATGGCCCGTGTACCTATTGATGAGCACTGTAGCCCTTCCGTAAGACCCTGTTTTCAGTGAATTAGTCCATTTCATTAATGGTTAATTCATAATTTAATTAAATCCTATGCCCCTTTTAGGCTTTCTA
>JBCEWC010000431.1:0-57031 GCA_038996855.1 Solanum aculeatissimum | reverse complement strand
ACTTTTTCAAAACAAACAACACTCGGCTACTTTTTCAAAACAAACAACACTCGGCTACTTTTTCAAAACAAACAACACTCGGCTACTTTTTCAAAACAAACAACAGTCGGCTACTTTTTCAAAACAAACAAAACTCGGCTACTTACTAGCCTTCCACCCCAGTCCTCAACCTCAAAACCTTCCTATGTAGGGTCATGTCTCTAGTAAGTTGAAGTTGTGTAAAGTCCGGTTTAATTACCTCCCCCTAGCTCTTTTTTGACCTGCCTCTACCTTTCTAACTTCTATTACAGCCAATATTGGAATTTCACAGTTACCATAATAATCATTGAATAGTGAAATAGCCTTTCCATGAGAAATCTTTGAAACAGAAGATGTGAACTGCTTAATATCATAGTGAGAATTCGGATGCACCAAAAGACAAGTATCATGACAAAACTGAACAGTCACTAACACTAGAGAGGATCACAAATTACTCTAATGACACTTACACATGTGACATGGGTATCTTCTCTGATACTTGAATGAACATTCTTCTAGTTCAATTATACACTTAGTTCTTCTTTCTTCAGATTATATATCATAAACTTATTTTGATACTTTGGCCCCTCTTGACATTTGAAATTGTTGATTTTATGTATTGCAGCTGGTAAAAGCCCAAAATTGTAGCTTATGTGTGGACCAAACTACAAATTAGTTTAAGGTGCTCCCGTCGTCAATAAACTACTGCAGAGTGGGTGCAGAGGTCTGATATTTCTCGTCCAAGTGTCGACTCAACACTGTGAGAAGTAACCATTTTTGGTTGGAAAAAAACCTTGTAACTGCCCTTTGGAAGAGCTTTGGTTCCATCTTAATGTAATTATTATTGGGACAGAGAAGAAAAGAACACTGCTTCTGTGAAAACAGATGTCGACAGCGGCATACCCACCACCTCCTCCGTTTTACAGGCTGTACAAGGACTATCTTCAAGACCCCAAGTCTGCTCCGGAACCTCCCCCTCCAATTGAGGGCACCTATGTCCTCTTTGGTAGAAAATACCCTGGAAAGTCTCTCACTTGTTTCTCTACCCCCTTTAGAAATCCCCCCCCCCCCCCCCCCACCTCCCCAAAGGGGAAAAAGTAACCATTGTTTACTTGTGTTTAATGTGGGTGTATGAATGTATAAGGTGTATTTGAGGCCCATGCAAGGTTCTGGGTAGCTCTTTACCTCGAAAGGTTTGGCTTTTATTTTTAAGATTGAATCACATTCTCAATTTCTTCCCTTTGATGTACTTTATATTGCTTTTGGGGTAAAGGTATGAAATGAATTCTCTGTGTGCATAAACAAAATACAAGAGAGTATAGGGGGAAATGTCTAATGCTAAGATGAGGCTCAGTGAGATATTCCATTGGCAATGACTTATATTTTATCTATTTTGAAATATGAATGAGGTTTCCATTTACATTCTTACCTTTATCTCATGTTATATTGAACTGGAATACATGTTTATCAAGAATATTTTTTCCTGGACAATCCTCCATGTGCTCATCTTTTGTGAATTTTGTTTGTCAATTGTATTGCTGAAATTAAGTTGTTCATTGTGGTTTGTATTAGATGACTATGTACAAGTTTGCTCAGTATTGTTTTTGCCATTGCCATTTGTGTAGACTGATGATGTCCTCCCAAATTTGGAAGAGCAGGGTGTGCGTCAATTATACCCAAAAGGGCCTAATGTTGGTAATGTTCGCAGCTAGTTTCAAAAAGCCGTATTTGTTCCTACTTTGATATGTAACATGCATATTTTTTTGTACCTCTTACGGTTAAAAGAATTTAAGAATGTGGATACACATATTTGTACCTTATATATGGTCCTGCATTTTAGATGTGAGTCTGCGTGGAACATGACACTCATTTTTATTTCCTTCCTCATAACTTCCTAGTAAATATCCTCTACAAGGTTAATCTGTATTTCTAATCATTTCTGTTCTCTTTTCCCGAGCCACCAACCAGAATGAAGAATAGGGAAGTCTAATGAGAACTTCTTGTTCTCTAGAAACTGCTTCTTGATTTTGTGCCCATGATCTAGGAGTTAATGTCGCATATAGCAATAGTTATAAGGTTGGAGCCCTTTGGGTTTTTTAAAGTCTTGGACAAAAGATATGCAACCAAGTATCCTATCCATTGCATAAGTTAATTGCAGAATCAACTCCATAATTGAAAGGATGTGCCATGATGTCCCCTGTTATTGGATGATCTTGCATACAGGTTTCTGCCAGAGATCAATTTGGTGCTATTTTGTCGCTTATTAGAAAAGTATCCTTTCTTATTCTGCTGATTCATGTTACAGATTTCAAGAAAGAACTAAGAGCACTTAATAGAGAATTGCAGCTACATATATTGGAGCTTGCTGATGTTCTTGTAGAGCGCCCTTCACAATACGCCAGGAGAGTGGAAGAGATATCTTTGATATTCAAGAACTTGCACCACCTACTCAATTCTCTGCGTCCTCACCAGGTGATCAATTGGTGAATCCAAGTGTCCAAATATTTCCGGGTTTTACCATGGCCATAGAAGATAGATAATCTCAATTATCATTTACCTTATCTTCTTTCTTTTTCAGGCTCGAGCCACACTTGTCCATATTCTAGAGCTTCAGATACAACGACGTAAACAAGCAATAGAGGATATCAAGCGGTATGATGTGGTTTGCATGCTTATCATATATATTTAGCTTCTTCCTTCATTAGATTAGATGAAAACTAGAGAGTTCGTTATATGAGTTCATAATTGTGCCGCAACAAACAGATTGTAAGCGAAAAAACACAGTTTACCTTTAAGCTGCTTCAGTCACTTTCAGTTATGCAGATAATATATGTAACTAGTAACTACTATATCAAACTACCTCGCAAAATGAAAAGAGAGATGTATTTACTGTTACACTGATAAGTACACAAATTCACAAGCTGTTGGACTTGACGTAGACTGTTTAATTCTTTCTCTTATCTTTTTACCCTGAATAGTATGATATTAAGTCATGATGTTGTTTCTATTTTGTTTGTATAGGAGAAGGGAAGAAGCTCAGAAGCTTCTAAAGGAGGCACTTGGTACCCTTGAGGGACAGTAGCATGCTCTTAAACTTTACTGTCTGCTGGAGGAGTAGACTTGACAAATTTCTTGACAATTGGAGTGTCCTAATGTGGTTCTTTGCCTGAAATTTATACATTGACAATGCCTTTATGTTGCAATGATATGTCATAACCCAGTGGCACAAATTTGATGTTTCAGTCATTGAGGCAATACACAGATGTGTTTATGTATGATTCGATTAAGGGTGTCTAAAAAGATTTAGGTTATCCATCAAACATGTAACAATTCTGATATTATGTTTGTTTCTTAGAAAGTTCCTTGAATTACATATGTTCATCCCCTTCAATGTTTGCCTTTGTTATATGTATATGATGACAACAGTGGAGTATATGTTGTTGAGCAAATCCTTAGGTGACCCAACTCGATGGCAAGTACTACCATTTGAAATAGACAAAGTTGGAGACATTCTGTGAACATGGACAAGAGGGGGTTGTTTGAATGGCAAGCACCTTCCACCTCCAACCCTATGGTTTTGTTCCTGTGACATGAAATATGCTAAGGTTGTACAATCTAAAGAATCTACATTCAAGAAGTAACTGTAGCATAACTTAGTAGATCAGCTAACATCATACATCTATTGGATTCCACGAACACCCTTAGACGAAAACCAGATTAACTGGGGAAAAAACGAGTGAAGTGTACAACCTCGTAACCGATTCATAGAAAATTCAATGTTTACGCGACAAACTAAAAGAGTGTTTACGAATTGCAAAAAAAAAGGGAAAAGAAAACATGTTATTTGAAAGAAAATATGTGTACAAGGATATTAACAGGTCCAAGAAGCAGATCTCTTCATGGTAGGCTTCATCTGTTTATCTTCTTCAAGTGCTATCATACCCAAATGAGATGGATCTTCCAGCATCATTCTAGCTACCAAGTAACCAGCAATGGACCATGTCTGAAACTTACGGGCCTGCTTTCCGATAAATCGACCAAGCTTTCCATCATAATACTCTGGCCAATTATCTTTTAGTAAACGCGATTCAGCTAGTTCAATGGCCCGTCGTGCTATTTGCGGTCGACCAGTCTTGATAGCTGCTGCAGTAAGGAGCCACAGAAGAACTAGACACAAGACCATGCAAATTAGTATTAGTATAAACTAGTAGAAATATCACAGTAGAGAACATGAATAGTGCTCTCTCTATTTCATTTTAGGTGAAGGTGTGACTGATCTTAAACATGTCATGACATTTTTTGTGGCTATAAAACCGTATCATTAAGGGTAAACGAGAGTTGAACGTAAAATGTTTCTAAATATAGAAAGGCATCATTCTTTGTGGAATAGACTAAAAAGGCAAGATTGATGCATAAAATGGAACATAGGGAGACCTGTTAAGCTACCAAAAAGTAGACAGATATATATGTCACCTTGATGAGACATGAAATAGGAAACTACTGTTATATAGATTCAAGGACTTTTCGTATTATATAAGTAGGAAGAAAATATAACCTGGCCAAGTTCCACCATTGTGGTAACTCCAACTAGTGTTTTTAGGATCGCATCCTGTTACAATTCTCCATTCATGACCTTCCATAGCGGGATAACAGATTTTCAGCGGCATTTCTCCAACCAGCTCTTGCCATCTCGATTCAAGGAGATCCATTATGGCAGAAGCTTGCTCAGGTGTAGCCAAAGATGACAAGATTGCAATACAGTTACCCAAACAAAACCAACGGAAGTCCATGTGAGCAGGACTAACATTTCCGATGAAGTAACCACCACGACTTGGCATGAAATCAAAAACCCACTCTGGGAGGGAATCTGGCATCACATTAAACTTATTTACAGCAGTGTGAGAGTATTCTTCCGTTTTGTAGCGGTATATATCATTCAGTTGTTTTATATCGAGCCAAAAGTAACTTCTCATGTGAAAGCTCAAAGCATGAAGTCGTTTAATTATTGCATCACAACACTCTCTGTTTTCTTCGTCGTGTTTAAGAAGAAGCAAGGCACATCTTAAGGCCATAAAGAAAAGTGCTTGTATTTCAATAGGATAACCATAAACACCCTGGGAACAATATGAAAACAAAGTTTTTATAACATGTGAGTAGTGGATATTTTAAAGGAAGTTGAACTGCAATAATTGAGAATTTTAAGATGTACAAACGTTCATTCAACTGAGGAAAAGAGAATATGCAAAAGAGTACAAGATGAAAGGCTTAGAAATAAACAGTCTTCTTATTGATTCAATGTACTCCCACTAATGGAGTCTGAGGAGGGCAGAGCGTACGCATACCTTACCTCTACCTCCAAATTGTTTCTAAAAGACCTTCGCCTCAAAGTGCAGCAAATCAAAGTATTTATGAAAAAGGAAATACGGCAGTGAAGAAAGCATGTCAACTAATAAGGAAAGCAGTACATAGCACAGCGAAATAATGTGGTAACTGAAACATAATAGACAACAAATGGTAACAGATATCAAAAGCAAGATACTACATGTATACAGCCAAAAAGCGAGACAAAGCTCAGCTTCCTGCTAACTTTTAGCAGAACACTTTCTGTCTATTTCTTAACTTCTAGCAAAGGATGTGACATGTCAGCAGAACTCCTGTTCAGAGCCTAACTAACTCTTAAGTCGGAATCAGAATCATTGTCATTATGTAATAAGAAATAGAAAGTCAAGCATGTAATAAGTCTTTGGGCTAACCAAAATTTGACAGATTATATATAGACATTTGTTAAATTATACCATTCTAAAAGTAACAGTTGATAGATATCTCATATCAAGAATAAGAACAACTGCAAAATCACTGTCATCATGTAATAATAAGTAGAAAACAAGCATGTAATAAACAGAATATAAGACAGGACCATAAAACAGGTCTAGTTAAAAAACGATAAAGAGTGGATAGCAGTACATCAGACTGACCATTCTGCGATCAATCATAGAGCATCCATCAGCACATAGCAGCGTTGGGAATGTATCAAAACCTTCAGAAAGACATAATTCAAGAATCAGCCTTATACCCCTTTGGCATTCTGGCATCTCAGCCAAAGAAGTGTCCCCTGTAGACTTTGTGTATGCACGAAGTAGAATAATCCACCAGAAGCCTGAATCAACAGGAGCAACTCTGCCAATAGCACTTTCACCGAAATCTGCCGTTATAGTCTCATAGTTCCTAACAGGGTCATGAGATACTTTAAAACTTGCAGGCATAACTCCATCTCCCAACTTGAACTGGTCTATCTTCTTCTCCCGAGATTGGAGGCGCAAGGTTTTCAAAAGAAAGTTTTTTACTATATCAGGTTCACCATTCATCAAGAATGCCAAAGCGCTGGGGACAAAATCTCTGACAAAAACCTGCCAAATTTTAAGTCAGAATTGCAAAGCGCAAGCAGAATGGTTGTCATATACATAGAGAAAGACGACTATGAAAGGATTTCAGTTGGACAGTTAAGCATGAAAAAGTAATATACATAGCAGAAAGCTGATTTTACCACTTGAGAACATCTAGAATCTGATTCTAGATCAAAAGCAAACAGCATAAAAAAGTTCTAAGGTTCACTGGGGGCTTCAAGCGCAAATAAAGAGTGGTCTTAAATGAAAAAAGGCTCAACAGGAGAAAAAATACAAATATATATGTTTAGTTCAAGACTAATAGTTATAAGCATGAATGACAAGTATGGACAAAGAAATTGAATTTTTTGTGTATGATAAAGAGAAATGTCAATTGTTTAGTGTCGCCTCTTCATAAGAGGCTCATTGGCAACGGAAAGAATGCGTTAGAACCTCGATAACGACACTGAAGCTCACATTAAGTGAGGTAAAGCGCTCAACATGTTTTTGAGTCTCGCTTCAGGGATTAAGCACGCCTTTGACAACACTGGCTCTACATAAGTTTTTATGTAAACTATTTGAACAATTTTGTCAATCAAGATCAACTCACATTCACTCACATAGCTGGGCCTGCATACTACACCCCAACTTCCTTTTATCAGTCAACAATAAACCAATCATGCACTGATAACTATAGTTTGGACATAACAATTATACATTTTCTGTTTATTACATAAATAAAAATCTGGTACAACTTCCCAGATGACATTCATCAAAAGAAGTTCCATTGAAACACATAATCAACCTGCTTCACGGGATATTAAATTGCAACAAAACCATAAAGACAAACATGCGTCGAACTAAGATCTAGAACAGTAAGCACTATACCTGATCATAGTTAAGTTCCTCAGCAGAATTATCTATAGCAGCAATAGTTCCCACAGGCTGATCTCGGAAGTTAACAATAGAACGCCTCAAAGCTTCCCATGCTTCGCCTATTATAGGATGTGGCTCATATCCGAAAGTTGATCTGGGCGTGTGTATGCCAGACCACCTTCCTGGTGAATACACTCCAACCATATTGTCAAAAATACGAGAAGAGTTCTCCGGATTTCTGTATACCTGGCGTGGGGGTGAATGAGTCATTGACATTTCGCTGAAAGATCTTTCATCGAACGACCTCTTCCTTTCAATATTAACCTGTCTTGGCCTTTCCAGCAATCTAGCCAAATCTTCCTCGATTTCAAACAAGGATGGAGCAGCTTCCGCGTGTCTTGCATTCCCATTTTGAGACACGTCCACAGGGCTAGGCATCTTTCGATACTTCCAAAAGTCCTAGACAATAAGAAATCGAATCCAAAGATCTGCACATCACCAATTAATAAGAAACTATAAAGACTTCATCCACGTAACAGTGGCTAAGTAAACTCAACGTTATGTTGTTCAGACTCTTCAAAAACATCAAACAAGTGTGTGTCAGATTCTCCAGAAACAGTGCTTTTTTTTTTTTAAGGATCCAAAGGGGTGCAACAACATTTTTGGAGAGCCCGAGCAACATAGGAAACAAAAATTATAAAATAAAGAATATAATCAACTTGTAATAAAGAGTGCAATTAATGCCTCTTAGACTAGAAATACATTAAATTGAAATATACACCAGATCAGAAAATCATCAAGCAAGCAAGCAACATTCTGTTAATTTTTCCTTTACAAGTGATATTCCCTAGAAGTTCTGTTTAAGTCAACTTGAGCAAAATCAGAGCAAGTTCATTACACATAATTATCTAATTAATAAGTCAAAATCATTAACTTAATCAAACAATCTAAGTCAAAGTACTGTTAGATCTTTTCTTTTCCTTTATCAATTTATTTATTTATTTTTAATTCATATTTTGATCAATCCAGCAAAACACTCAAACCAGCAGAGAATGAAAAATCTCAAATGTAGAAACCTCGATATTATCGAAACAAACAGCAAATGAAATATTAACCTAGGAGCTGGTAATAACAACCTCAAAGCTGTCGGCGGCTACGGCGGCGACGGCGTACTTCAGTGAGATCTAAGGTTTCCGAGAAAGACACCAACCATGAACTACCAGAAAGACTTTGGGGACACAATGGACCTTCTCTATTTACTATGTTAGAACTTGTGTGGAAAAAAAAAACGGGAAATGAAGGTCAAAAGACTAGTTGACTGGATATACCGGTAAGATTTTGTGCTTGTGACGTATGGAATGGTAACTGACACGTAGGATTTTCTCGGAAAATCCGATTAACAGTTATGTGAGTAATCTCCGACCAAAGTTGTAATTGTAAATAGTGATTAAGGAAATTGTTGTTGTTGTGAACGATTATTACGATCTTAAGTATGATTAGTGATAACGATTATACCCAGATCCATACAACCTAATAAGTAGTACTCATATATCCCCTAATGTTTAATGAGTTTATTTAATTAGTACTGCTACTTTTAGTTTTTTTAAAAAAAATGAAATTATTAAGAGATAATAATAAAAATATGCGTGTCACATCTCAATTATGAGTGTTTTTTTTAGTTCAAGTCAAAATATAACTAAAGTGTATTTTAATTTTTACTGTGTATGGTGATATTTGAAATAAGAAAAAAGAATAATTGATAATTGAGTGTGAAACACTTGAAAAAAAGATAATTCAAGTGTTTTTTTTATCATTAATTTAATTATTAATATCTTGAGGAATTGAATAATTTTCTTGGACAATAAATTTGTTAAACAATGGTGTAATTAAGGGTAATTTTTCATAAAAATAATATGATCAGTAACATAAAAAAATAATTAAATAATCTACTTTCAAAGATTAAAAAAAAGAAAAGAAAAATCATGTAAATGTGTTTAACTTCTCATTGTCGTTTTATTTTAATTTGTTTTATTCATTTTGCTTATATCCATGCTTTCTGTTGCTATATGTATCTACTCCTTTGTTCATTTCTCTTATTTCTTTTGGTTGTTGTTCTTGCCTTGTTTTGAACGATAAAATTAATTTAGTTATTTGTGATTTTTTTTCATTTGCATGAATCTTCCCTTGCTGTATGTGCCTACTCCTTTGTTAATTTTATCGTATTTAAGTATTATCATTTATTTTTTATTATTAATTATTTTTTCTATTTTCTTTTCTTTTTTCTTTTTTTCATATTTAGTATTTTCTGCTTGTGTAGCTTGATTTTTTAGACGAGAATTTTCCAAAAATAATCTATCTATTTCTATGAGATAGTAATAAGGTCTGTGTACATTATACCCTCCTCAAACTCACTTACGAGAATATTCCGCTGGGTATATTATTGTTTATGCAAACAAAACTCTTGTACAAATAAAAATTAATTATACCAAGTTGATTTTATTTATTATTTAATTAAGAGTCTAATTTGGTTGAAAACTTGAATTGATGTGAAAGCTGGCTTAATATCCTACGTGTAATTAGGTGTCATTTGGATGACGATGGTGATCTTCCCAACGTGTTATTACGTGATTATTAAACTATGTTAATTAAAAGATTAATGTTAAGTGCAAATCATATTCTTCATGCCAACAGAAAAATGTATCTATTTCAAATTAGACCACCCCATAAAGATATTCCCCCACCCCAATCTCCCTAAGTTTCACTTGATAATTTGATATAATATTATTGGAAATACAAACTTAAAAAAATAAAAATACAAGACTTTTGATATATTAGTGCTATCCAACTTGATATTGATTCTTATTAAATATAGGTAGAAGTAATTTTTTTTTATAATAACATTATTTATTTGAATTTTTTAATGTTATATTAAAACATATATACTATAACATAATATGAAAGTTAGTTTTAAAGAAAACTTAACAATTATAACTAGTGAGATATAGTTACAGTGTTACAGATGATGATTGTTATAAAAAGATCTTATTGGTATGTATAAGTCGTTTAGAAATTGCTCAACATATCTTTTGTGAGATTGATATTCATTTTCGCCTTTGATTTTTTGCATGCGTCACGTAAAAAGAAGAAGGGGAGGGGGCAAAATCGTGACAACCCAATAAGATTTATGAGTAATCTAACAGACAAATATGTCGGGTATAACATGAAGCCAAGATTGTTGCCAATGACTTGCATGTTACAATTTTAAAATATAAAGTAAAATAAAAAAAAAGATGAATCGTGAAGAAAATCGAATAAATAAAGGTAACGATAAGAAAAATATGAAATAAGTTTAAGTAAGATATAATGAATAAAAACATCCAAATCATAACGATTTTGTATGATTTATGAGTCATCAAACATGATAATTTGGTTCATATAATTTTTATCTTTACGATCCAACACGAAATATATACTGATCTATCGTGACTTGCGTCTTGTGATACAAACACTTACAAGGGTTCAAAAGGAAGCAAGCCCAAGCCCAACACCCAAGTCCAGGCCCAAGCCTCTCTGTTCCGAAGGCGTAAAGACTGCTGTATCTGACCGTTGAGAATTTTTTCGAACTCAACGGTCCTACGCTCCATTTGCGCTCTCTTTCACCTGAAACTCAAAAATCTTTCTTCTTCAAACTCTAAATATCGCTTCAATCTGCAATGACGAAGTCCAAAAAAGCAAAAAATTCATCGGATAGAGAGAAATGGAACAAAGTGTTCAACGCTTTAGTTCAAATGTTGACATCACAGCAGACGCAGCTTGAATCCCTTGCAAAAGAGAGAATGATACTTGAAGATCGGATAAAATTACAGAATGATCGATGGGCATCTGATATTAATAGATTCCAAGAACAAATCGATGAGGTTACTTTGATTTTTTTGTGGAATTTTGCATTTTTACTTTATTTAGGGTTTTACTTCGTTGGAATTTTAGGGCTTTATGTTAAATTTGGGTTCTTTGGATAATTGGGTGTACAGATGAAGAATGAATTTACAATTCAGGAGATGGAGCGCATGCTGGAGGTTGCGAAATCGGAGTTCTTTGTTGGTTTGAAGCAACGAGATGTTGCCATGTTCAAAAGGAAGTACGGTGAGTTATTTGAAAGAAAAAATAGCTTTTTCTTGCCCTAAGCTTTGTTTGGTTTATCTCAAATTGGATGATATGATGGAAATTTCATCAAAGTGTGGACCTTGATTTCCCTTCCCGTTTGTTTCCTGACGCACTTAGTTTAAAATCAGGTAGGAAGTGGATTTCTTATTGATATGCACGGTGAGAACAGGGGGTTCACGAACCTCCTTTACATTGTATATGCAAAGTTGAAACTACTATTTATGCATATATAGCAGATGTTGAATCTCCTTTGACTTCTTTGTATTTCAAAACCCTTCATAAAAATTATGGCTCCGCCACCAGCTACGTACAGTTCAAAGATGATAACTTTTACTTTAAAGTTGCCCTTTTCTTTCTTTCTTTACCTGATAATAATGATGCAATTTTGTGATTACTGCCTTTGATAACTTCTATGAGTCTTATTTTACCTCATTTTGTGCTGGAGTTAACCACAACGTACAGTGTCACTGCCTATACTATGGTGCTGTGTAAGATAATCAATTTGATAGTGGAGCTTGAACATACAATTTCTTTTATCTTATTCAATATGGTTCTCTCAACAAACTTGTACGAATACAACCCTGACTAAGGTTGTATAAAATGATATTATTTTCTTTTGATAACTTAGAAATCCGCAAGGCTAGTGGCACTTGTGTCGTATGAATTGAGAGTTAGTAAAAACAATGGTGTTAAGACTAGTGGCGCATGTGTCATATAAATTGGAAGGGAATGGAAACAATTACATGTCAGGTTGCTATTAATCCACCCTATTTCCCATTAGATAAGTTAAATTCTCTCAATATGCTTTTACGAACCAAACACTGAAATAAAGTATGTCGCGGCACTTTATTCAATTTGCAGAAGTCGATAAAAGTTCTCAAAAACGTAGAATGACATACAATCCCCTGATTATTTGCTGACTTTCTCCTTCTACAAACCATGTCTTTAAGTCTTCAACCGAAATGAGATAGAGAAGGAAAAAGAGTGTAGGAAAGAGAAGTTATGGTCCTTTATGGCATTCATTCATGCTTTTTTTTCCTGTCATGTGAGGAAATAAGGGAGGGAAGGAAGGAGAAAATAAAGGGAAGAGACCTCAGGGTGGGGGCTTTGACATGAGTGGTTGAACTTTCAATACAAGACGGGAAAAAGGGCATATTACTTCTTTTGTTTCCTCTAGCTGACTCACTTTCTCCGACTGACTTAGTTTCACTTGTACACATTTCAACTTTTGTTCTTAAATTGTCTCTTTGCATTTCATCTCAGGGAACACTAAACTTTCTTTTCTTGTATCCTCAAGCTTGTCAAAGTGGAGCATTTTAATTACCAAGAATGGAGTTTCTGTGTTAAATCAAAAAGTTTGGCAACAACATATTCGATACACACACACAAAAACACACTTTTTATGTATAAAATTTTCAGATCAGTTCTGATTTAATTTCTAATGACCCTTAAGTGGTCTTCTTTTTTAATGGATTTTTTTCAAGACCAATAAAAGCAAAAGGAAACTAGAAAAACATGATAGTAACTCTTTATCTTTATCAGAAAAATATGATAGTAACTATTTTTATTGCAAGAGGCTGTTTTAAATGGTTTCTCTTGAAAAATGTTGCCCATCCCCAGGGTATCAGTTGCCTTAATTATTCCAGTTTAGATATGATCTTTTAAGTTATACCATTCCAGCATTCAATTTGGCAGCTTACTGACTTTTCACCTAAAAAGTGCAGAAGATGCAGATAGTGAACTGGCGGACTTCAGAGAATGGTTTGACTACCTCTCTCATAAATGCTCTGAAGCAAATGTAAGTTGTTTCAATTGCTTTTTCTTTTACAAATTTTGTTTCTCATTTCTTTTCTGAGTTATTAGTTTGTTATTTGCCCAAGTAATCATTGAAAAACTAGAAGATAAGATGTCTGAATATTCATTTGATTCACAGGATGTACCAAGGGCTGCAACAAATGAACAAGCAGAGACAAGAAAAAAGTCTTGGGAAGATGAGGTGAGAAGGCTTAAAGCAGAAAATGAGAAGCTTACTTCGGAAAAACATTCTGAGATCTCTGCCCTCTTGGCAGAAAAGAATTTTATTTGGAACCAGTTTAACAAACTGGAGCATGACATGACTGAGCAGTTGAGGAGAAAATGTACAGAGCTTGAGCATGCAAATGGGAAAATACAGGCATTTACTAGGAACATTGAGGAACTACAAACGTCCAACGCTAATAAGGATAATACAATTGCAACGTTAAGAAGTCAAATGGATAATACGGTTGCAACATTGAGAAGTCAAATGGCCAAATTGGAATCTGACTCTGTCACAAAGAATGGAGAGATGTCCAAACTTTCCACTGAACTAGCATTGCTAAGGAAGTCCGGAAGTGCCTCTGTCACTCCCGTGCTGCGTCGCTCCACAGCCGGATCAGGACCTTCGAAGTTGAGAGGCATGTCCCATGGAGCAGTTCAGAGGAATATAACTGTCAAAGAAGAAAAGCAATCTTTACAAGCCCTTGAAAAGGTAACTTCGTCTTAATTTTAGTAGAAATTATTCTGCAGCTGACCTTTACCTGTTACATAAGTTGTCCATTTTAATGTTGTTCTTCTTTGAGGTATCTCGCCTAGTAGTGAAGTGTGTCATTGTCTTGCATTCAAGAAGCTGGCCCTTTTCTCTGATGATGTAGAGAATAGATTATTCTTGTAATGCAGACAGATTTGTTGTTGTGTGGATCTAATCTAGTAAAAGCAATCTTCCTGGACATCTTTCTCTATCTTGATTTTTGCAGAATTTTCCTTGATAAAAATGAATTGATTGGCATTTGTGCTAGTATGTTCTTCTGTGCCTGATGTAAAAAGCTCGTTTAAATTCAAGAAGAAACCAAGATCAACCTATGTATTCAAGAAATTGCTTAGTTTTGTCAAAAACGACTTCTCTTTTCTGCAGACTACAAGCTGGCATGCCTATATAACTTGGACATTGCTGTGTCCGCCCTCTTAACTTAACTGTGGGCCTAGGTGTTTCCATCTATCAAAGATATTATATGACATTTAAGGAATGCATTGTGCACGTGACTGTAATCCAATCTTGGTACTGCATTAGTCAGTGATTTGAATTCAAATATATAAATATGGCACTGACATCAAATACCAATTTCTTTATTATTTAGATTTTTCGATTCAGTAAAGGAGTATGCATCTTCACAATTGTTTGATCTCATTTCAAGAGCATGTCAATATGTCAGAGAAATATGTTATGGCTTATGCTATGTTGCTCAAATTGTTCAAAAATACCACCAGACATTTGTTTGATCCTCCAACACGAGTGTGGTGGCATTTTTGGGAGATCCGAGCAACATAGGTCTTATGTTATGTAAGCTGATATATACTCTACTTTGTGTAGGTACAGAGAAGTTCCAAACGAAAAGCTGGTAACACTATCTCGGGTGCTCCAAATCTATTCACGTCTTCATTTAAAGTACCTAAATTAAAAGTTTCATCTCCCTGTGTGACCTGACTTCTTCACCAGAACTTCGGCTTGTATCTATATTAGTTGATAGATTTTCGGTACATATGTTTGTTTATTGGATCTTGATCATCTGTACTCTGATGATTTGTGTTATTACTCCCTTTCTGGTTCTTCAAGCTATGTAACAGTAAGTTGTAGTCAGTACTAGATGTTGATGTTGTATACTTAGCAAGGGCGGCTCAACACTAAAGCCATTAAAATTTGTGTTATTACTCCCTTTCTGGTTCTTCAAGCTATGTAGCAGTAAGTTGTAGTCAGTACTAGATGTTGATGTATACTTAGCAAGGGCAGCTCAACACTAAAGCCACTAAAGCAGTGGCTTTAGGCCCAAATAATAAGGGCTAATGGAAATTGTGAGACGGATAGCCTACCCTACAATATAAAAAAAATTACTTTCTAATTCAGTCTGTTTCAAAAAAAGAATGAATTTTTTTCCTATGATAATATTTTAATTTTAACTTTTCACTTAACATATTAAGGCCGCAAGATTAAGGATAGTTTGATACATTTGACTTAACTTTAATTTATAATTACAAAATTAAATAAAACTAGGTTATTTTTTTTAAAGGAAGAAGTATTTATTGTTACTATTAATTAAAAAAATATTTCTCTGATCCATTTTAGTTGTCATGTTGTTTTTCGAAAGTTAATAAATACATCTTAAAATGTTAGTTAAAGTTTATACAGTTTGATTCTAAAAATGAAAACTATGACAACTAAAATGTGACAGAGGGAGTAATAGTTTATTGGTTATCTCTTGCATATACTTTTTGTTTCTTAATTTGTCAAATTCACTTCAATTTAAATCAACCATATTTAAATATTTCAATTCTTTGACATATTTTATAAAACATTTCAAGCTCAAACTAACTAATTATCAAATAATTAAATTTTAAATATTTATGTTGTTACATAATATATACAATAATTATATATATTTATTCTTATCTTACAAAATATTACAAAAATATTATCCTGTTAATTAAAAAAAATATTAATAAATAAAATATATAAAAAAATTAAATAAATATAATACTCTTTTTAAAATTTTGGCTTTAGCCCTTCATACGATGTCCATGTAAGTTATAAATTCTTAGTTGCGTGTTTCATTGAACTTGGAGACTTGAGAAATCAGTAAATGAGGATCGATCAATTATTTAATTTGTCCAGTTTCTAGTTTTCTGTGGAAATTGTTTCTTCTCATTTCCCAGTTTCTCTCCATTCCTTTATTACTGAATACTGATAACTATTGAATTTGTCCGTGCTTGACGTTGTGTATGAATAAATTTAAAATTATCCCTTTTTTAAAGAAAAAATAGTTGAGATAATGAACAAAATATAACACACCAGTTCATTGGCTTGTTTGTGCTATACGTCATAGAACTGTTTTTTTTTTCTATGTTAATTTTGGTATCACTTGATTTAACCATCGTGGTGAATAATTTTTGCTCTATAGGCCTTTTTTGTAACAAGAAAACAAGTAAAAAAAACTTATGATATTGGAAAAAAGAAATAGAAGAAGAAATAAGCAAGTTATGTCTTACGAATTATAACAAGCTTGATCCATAAATTTTAATTAAATGAGCAATAGGAGCAAAAATTAAAGATCATCATATTTGAAGACAGAAATTAAAGACTACACTATCCGTATAAAAATTTGATTTGCGTCTTAGATTTTATTTAGTTTTCTAGATTTTGTACATCAAATCTTGATCAAAATATATGCAATAGAATCTTAGTTGTATTCGACTCAATCTTTTTAGTAAAAGGTTAGGCCGAGTTTAATTGTAATTGATACTCCAATCTTCCTTCTTAGAACGTATTGATTTGACCCCATGAACGAAATCAAGCATGTTGTCACCAGAAGCAGAGCCTTGTATTTTTTGTCTAACTTATACATAATGTGTATTAGCAACAGGCAGATAAGATTATGAGAAGATAAAAATAAAACCAAATACCTCTCTAAACATTATATTATATCTAAAGCATGAAAAACAGTTTCACCCTAATTATATAACGCCAAACACACTAATTAAGGTCCCTAATCATGTACAAGCTCCAACTCAATTAAAACATATATGAAAATTACTACAAAAGTAAAAGAACTAAATACTCAACCTCATCAGAGTATAAATTTTGAATTCGCCTCTCCTCAAAATATACGAAACCAAGTAGATTGAAATGAATCTTGATAATGAACCATGACCAAAAGCAACACCAAAAGCAAAGCAATTCCCCAAGGAGATCCACCTTCTTCACTAGCCAAATGGTACACAATTGGTCTTGTAACTCCTCCATAAGGATAAAACCATCTATTACAATCAATCATTATGTAGACCAAAAGTATGATAATAAAAGGCAACAAGAAGGACATGAGTTTCATACTAGCCTTTGATTTTTCTATTGTTGCTTTGTATTCTGAATATGTTGACATAGACATCAAGAAAATTACTAAGCCAAATAAAACTATCAAGGCTAAAGGAGGTGCTGATATTGATTCTAGAGTTTGATCTCTCCAACTAACTCCTCTCCTTTCTCCTATGAACCAACCCATGAACTTGGTTTTGAAATAAGAATGATTTCTTCTTCCTTGGTTTAATTTTCTTGAAAGACTATATGGAGCATAGGGGGGAATATGTGATTATATATAGAGAAAGAAAGGTGTTTGTCCACCTTGTGGTCAAGGACAGATGGAGTTTATTTTGGGGAGGGGTCTAATCAGAGGCGGATTCAGAATTTAAATTTTATGGGTTTCTACAATAATTTCGAAAATGTGTTATTCTAAGCTGAGAGTCTGTTGGAAATAGTCTGTATATATCAACGAGGTGGGGGTAAGGTTTGGGTACACTTTACCCTCATCATACCTCACTTGCACAACAACTTCATGTTTTGTGAGAAATCATCATGGGTTAGTATACATATACATGATCTGTGTGAAGTTATTATGTTCATGTGAATTCTTAGATTACGAGATAGTTTCACCTTTGGATTCAATTGAACTTAGTATTTTGTATGACATGAACCATAATGCAATAAATTCAGTATCAAAAACCTTAAAAATTAAACCCGTCAAGTTTAAATTCAAGATTCGTGCGTGTTAATAAGGTCATAATTAGTTATGGTATAGATGCTGGCTTTTTGGAATTCAATCAAAAACCGTCCTTTCTTCAGATTCCTACACTTTGAAAAAGGGGATTGATTCGAAGATGATAGTAAGCAAATGGGCAAAAAAACAAAAAGCAAAGTATATATTCTATTTTGATCACTGTATAATTGGTGTATATCACAACTAAGCATTGGTCCATTTCCACTTGTTGAAGTACTTAATTACTTCTCCATTAAGTCTTAAAGTTATATTCTGATTAATCAACTTCTTAATACCACAAATTAAACTATAAAATTATATAATTAAAGATCCATCATTTGATAATAAGTGAAAGTGTTTAAGCATAGTAAACACCCTTCAACTTCAATTCTAAGATTGTAAATTCGAATTACCAATAAAGTAAAAAGGATGGAAGCTAGCTCCTATGCATCGGAAGAGTAAATAAAAAAATCGTAACGTTATACTAATTTTAATGCTAAAGTCGTGAGTTCAATTGCTAACATTTCTCGATATTTTAGTACTCCCTCTGTCCCATTTTATGTGACACTTTTTCCTTTTTGGTCCGTCTCAAAAAGAATGTCACCTTACTTTAATGGGAAACAATTTACCTTTAAAATTCTCTTTTTACCCATAATGAAATGATTCTCAGTCACATAAATATCTAAGAATGATTTTAGACTACAAATTTTAAAAGTCTTCATTTTTTTCTTAAACACCGTGCCAAGTCAAAGGGTGACACATAAAATGAAACGGAAAAAATAGATTTTTACATATATATTTATATTTGGTGTCGAAAGTTATGATTTTAGATGAACTCGTTAAAAGGCTATGTTCGCTCATGCATAGAAGAGGCTACAATTCAATTGGTCTTGATTAGGTGCGGACAGTGACAGAACTACATACATTTGAATCAACACCCTTTTGTCGGAAAATTACGCTTTTTAGCTAGATAAAATAGTTCATTGTGTATAGATATTATATATTGATACTTCTTAACTTCTACACGATTTTACTTCTTCTAATTTTGACACCACTTAGTTGAAATTCTGGCTCCGCCACTGAGTGCGGATATAAAATTTGAAGTAAATCTCGTCTGAATGAATACAATTGTTTTTTAATTATATATAAATATAGATACAGTTTTAAAGTATTTTCAAAGAGACAATTGAATCAAACGTGATATATTTAGTTGAATTCATACTATTCTCCTTAAATTCATACGTCTGAATAGTAACAAATATGATGATGATAGGCTTGCAATGTATTTATTTGACTTTAAAAAGATGCTGACGTGGAAAAACTTATGGTTACTCCAAAAGGCGGAAAGTATAAACAGAAAATCATTTTTCTTTCTTCCCGTTATTTGGGCCGGGACCTTCACGTTAGGAGTTTCAAGTTCGAAACCTCTTGTCAATGATAGCAAAGAGTTTATTTTCTGGATCGAATTCATCGCATTTTACTTCTCTAGTTTTGATATAAATTATATAAATGTATCGCTTAAGAAAGAGACTACAATTCGATCCTTTTATTAGGAATGCACATAATTAACAAATTATAAAATTTTAATTAAATCTTGTTCAATTGAATATGATTTTATTATATCAAAATTAATATATTTAGTTGCATTCGTCATGATTCAGAATTTGCCTCAATTTCATATTCTTGAACAACAAATATGGTGACAAATGGCATGCATGCAAGGGTATAAACGTATTAATTTGTAAGTTACTTCCAAAAAGTAAAAAAATAAAAAATATAATGTAGTACAGTGGATGAGATTGTTCTTTTCTTAATCAGAAGTGTTGAGTTCGAATTTTGGATATAAAAAAATTCTAGTGAGTACTTCCTTTCTACATGGCACAAATTTGGAATAGTGTGGACACCAAACATCCGACGAGAAACAGAAAAAACACATACCGACCCCTAAAGGATTGAAATGTTAAACATGATGAAGGTACACAAGGAAAATCTAGGTCCCAATAATGAACAAACTTTAGCCTAAAATTTAATGCAAAAAATTATTACAATGAGTTGGGCAGCTTAAATGGTGCCACTTATAAATATTTTTTAGTGGATGAAATGAAATGAATTGTTTTGATTTAGACAATTGATGGAAATATATGCATTATTGATTTTATACTTGTTGGCTTTGCAATATAATCTCCATTCACTAAGTCAAGGCACTTAATCAATGATGATAATTACTGAGGGGTGACCTGTAATTAAATAATAATTATTTTTACTTATTGAGTTTTAAATAATTTATTTGTATTAATTAAATATTAAAGTTTTAACACAGATATAAAGTCCGACATAATAGCTACTTATCTGTAATCCCACTATTATTGTTATCAAAGAAGTAACACAAAAAAGTAATTAGTGGATTTTCTTGAATCAACTGGAAACTTCAGCATATTTATTAAAAAAAACAAAATAGAAAAACAAATAATAAATCAAGAAAATATACATATGGACATATATAAGATGTGGAAAAGAAATCAACAACAATATATTCGATGAAATCCACAAGTGGGATCTGATTAGGGTAAAATGTACGCAGATTTTACCATTATCTCATAGAGATAAAATCATAAAAAGACTATTTTCGAAATAGATCCCAAAAGTAGAAGATACTAAATATGAAAAAAGAGAGAAAATAAAGAAAGCAAATAATAACATATAAATACACTAAAGATAGCAAATATAAGACGGACAATAATAACGTACACAAGATATAAAGGTACGACTAATCCTACTAACTTACTACATCACAAGGTCAGACATCATTTTATCCTTACTAGCCTATTAACTTTCTACCTTAATACGATACCTCTACTCCATTCTATCTAAGGTCATGTCCTCGGTGATACGAAGTTATACCATATCCTGTCTAATAACCTCCCCCAATACTTTTTTGGTCTACCTCTATCCTTTCGCATAACCCCAAAGTTCAATCTCTCGCACCTCCTAACAGGAGCTTCGACTTTTCTTCTCTGCACATGCTCAAACCATCACAATTTCGCTTCATTCATCTTGTGTGCCACATAGACCACTAAACTGTTGTTGATATTTGTTCTTCCTTGGATTCAATTATTTTTTACCAAGTTTTCATACATAATATGGAAGATTGAAAAATATTTTAAGAAAAAAACTTTTTCCACACCAAGACACCCAAATACGTGCTTCTTTTCAATAATTGAACTCTAGTACCTTCTTAATGGAAATACATGGAGGGGCTGCATTTAATTCATTCAATAATTTGACATTTTAATTAGCAAAACATTTACAAATAATTATTAGCATAACTTAATCACTGATCAAAGGTAAAATTACTCACAATATTTTATCGGTGCAGTTCAAACTGAACAAAACTAGAGGATTTTTTTTTAAAAAAAAAAATCAAACTTTATTTTCGTATTAAAAATTTATCACATATCAACTCATGTTAATTAGTAAAATAATATGGATTTTTATATAAATACTTGGACAAATTTACTATTTGCTTTTTAACCATATATAAATTATACACGATCATATTGTCATTTCTGATTAAATCAGTGGGTAGATGGCTATTAGGTTATTCTTTGAAGAGGATTTTTGCATATAGTCATTCAAAAATACCTTAATTATGTTCCATAGCTACAATTCGGGTAATTACATTTCGTAATTATAATTATAGCAGTGTTTATATAATTCATGTAGCATTTTGTATACGTTTGTATAATTCACTATACAATTTGCCATTTTTAGTATATTTCACTATACAATTGATTTACATCGTTTGTATAATTCACTACATAATTCACAGTACTTGTATATTTCGCTACACAATTTGATTCGAGCGTGAATTATACAAAACTCAAATTGTAATTACAGCTAGATGTTTGCTGCGAGCCGTAATTAATTCAAACTATAACTATATTAGCTAATTAACTAGTATATATTTAGTTATATGCCTAATTTTTCCTTCTTTAAATAATACCTAATGCTCAATTAGTGGTCCAAAAGTGACAATTTGTTAATTTCTTCCACAATAGGGCTCCTCTATGATTCACCCAATAATTGGGCGTTTTAGTTATTGGGCTTGAAACCGGAGAACCTGAATGCTTGTCTTAGGCCCAAAATCAAAATTACCCAATTGTCGAACTTTCATAACCAGTTAACCAGAAGACCAAAAGCTTCTTCTTCGTTGAGAAACCCTGCACTTTTCACCAATTTTTCGGTATTTTTACAGCTGATTTTTTCGAATTTAATCCTGAAAAATGTCGTCTGCAGACTCAAAACGAGTGAGTAAAGAAGAAATTGATGACGGCGAAAGCATTGGGTCTCTTCTGAACAGCAAAAAGAAACCTAACAACAATGCCGCTTCAAAATCTCAGCCTCCCAAAATTGCTAAGATGAAGAAAGAAGAAGAGGATGATGATTTTGAAGCACCCATTTCGAAGAAGAGTCCTAAGAATGTTAAGCCGAAGAAGGAAGAACCCTCACCCATGTCGAAGAAAAGCTCAATTAAAACTGATAAAGTTGGTATCTTTTGTGCATTTTTGTTATTTAACTGTTTGATTTGTTCGTTTTTTTTATTGGGTTTGTTGTGTAGAAAGTTGTAAAGAAAGAGGAGGAGGATAAGAAGAAAGGAGCCAAAAATGGAGACACCGTTGTGAAGAAGAGGGAAAGGAAAGTTTATGACTTGCCTGGACAAAAGAGAGACACTCCTGAGGAAGTATGTTCCTTTATCTTGGAGTTGTGGTTTGCATTTACCCAAAAAACAACATTTTTTCGGGTTTTAATCTGATGTAATGCCATTTTTGGATTTTCAGAGAGACCCTTTAAGGATTTTCTATGAATCCTTGTACCAGCAAGTGCCGGAAAGTGAACTAGCTGCCATCTGGTATAACATTTTCCCTTTACAAACGATTTTGGATAAGTTATTCATGTGTATCTTTTGGTCGTTTGTGTTAATGAGTATTCATGAAGCTGTGTCTATTGTCTTTCAGTTACTGATTGTCTGAAAAAGAGCAACCATGAATGTTATGTGCCCGTAAAGGCCAAAGTTTATCTTGTCCTAACAAAGTGTGTGTTATTCACCTGGTTGATACTTCTGTATTAGCTCAAACATCAAATAGTAACTATTCTTAGTCTAATTTTGGGATATACACAATGGTTTAGGTCTGTTCATTATAAGTCAGAAACAAGAGTAGGGGTAAGAAAATTCTGTTTGTATATGGGTGCCCCTTAGATATGCATAGTGTATCTTTGCTTATTGTACAACAGATGGTTAAAACACGAGGTGTATGCTTGAATATCAACGTGCATGAAACTGCAAGTGGGCTGGAAGCAGCAAAGGGTAATATGTGAAGTAAGCAGCACTATGTCAAAAGAATAGCCCTCATACATGAACTTACAAACCATGTTTTTCCCCTTTTCTAAATAAAGAAGCATCAGCATGATATAAGTTGTATGTCTACAACTGAGATGCTTAGTAAAGTTGCTATTTGGGTTAGTATCCATTGGACATGGAATATGCAGTTTCGGGTTAGTATCCGTTGGTTGTTTTTGCTTAGTGCAGTACTTTAGTTTGATGTAGCAGAAATCATCTTCAAAGTGTTGATTTGAACATAGAAAAATATGAAACTAAAAGTATATAAGATTTGTGATAACTTCATTGAAATTTCCATCTCAAATGTGTAAACGGATAGTTTCAACCTTTTGACACTCTATGTGATGAGTTGAGCTGACTTCTGACCAAAATTATGACATATGTAAGGTGAAAACTTTCCTGATAGTGCATTTTTTCCACTTATTGACTATGGTTTAGTACATCCTTACTCAAAGCACTGTGTTACTGGGCACAGGCTTTTACATGGAGTACTTAGGGGATTAAGGTAAAATTGCCACCAAGAATAATTTGTTAGTCACGAGTGTTAGTAGTGGTTATAATGCAAATTAATGTGTGTCTGAAGCATAAGATGGGATCTTTCTGTGGACCTTTGGTGGTTGATATTTACTGGTTTGTAATGTTCAATCATATGCCTTTTGCATGCTTAAAGAATGATATTTGGGAATATCGATAGCATCTCTTTCTCCACTTAACTGATGGAGGATATAGAGGCATGTGGGTTTAGACTGTTTATTCGGTGCTTTTGAGATGATTTTGATGAAATGTTGTTGCAATTACTTGAACCAAGATCTCACGGTTCACTTATGGCTGTCCTGCTGCAGGTCATGCTACAAAACTATTTAGTCCATTCTTTATATTACCAATGCTTAGGCGTCACTCAATTTTTTGAGTCCCTATGTGGTTTAATGCTAAAAAAAACTATGTTTGATGTTGCTCATCTATTCTCTGATACAAATTGTCATGCTTCCTTTTCTGTCTCACCAAATCCACCGTGATCACCAACAAGCTTTCGAGGTGATATAAATTGAACTAGTTTGTCTAATGAATTCAGCAATTGATCTCAGTCTATAAATGTTCTGAATAAAGCTGGCCAAAAATGTCTATGGGTGAATAGTTCCTCCTCAACAATCCTTTTGACCATCAGCGATGCTACAGAAAGGATCTTGATGGATCCTTAATTCTCCAAAATGTCTGCTTGCAACTGTTAACAACCAAATCCAGCGTTGTTCATAATGGTTATAAAAACTACCTCAACTATGCCCTGTAGTTGGATTCAAGTAATTATATCCTGTTACTGTTGTTCTTGCAGGATGATGGAGTCTGGTTTGCTTCCGAAGGACTTGGCGAAGAAAGTTTTTGAGAAGAAACAAAAGAAGGCCCAGCAGCTAAAAATCGGTTCACCTATGAAAACGGTTGTTACTGTGAAAAAGACTACAGAGTCTGTTACTATTAAGAAGACGACATCCTCCTCAACAACCCCATCAACGCAGAAAAAGAAAACACCAGATTCTGGAGCTAAATCAAAGCAGCAGTCAAAGAAACGGAAGATGAAGGATGATTCTTCTGAAGAAGACTCAGATGATGATTTCGTTGCATCTCTGAAAAACGCAAAGAGACAGAAAGCATCCTGAGTTTTCTTCTATTATTGACTAATGGCTAAAGCTATTTCTTATTATAGATGAGAAATTAGCAACTAGTCGCCATTGTCTAGCAGAGTTTGCCATGGTAAATCTTTATGTAAAAGTTCCCATTGATGAGCTATGTCATACTCTGTTACATGCATTTCAATTTCCAGCTACTTGTAAGATCAATTTCAGACTGATATTTGGAGAAAACCATTCTAAAATCATTGATCTATCTACTTGACAATTTGTTAGAAATGGCATCTACCTGCTCTTTTTCAGCATGTCTTTGAAAAATGGTGACCATAAAGCACTTTTTTGGTCGGGTCTTTAAATAACTATAGCTATAATATGTTTTAATTCTTCTATTTTTATTTAGTTTTTTCACCTTGCTTTCTTGCTTTAATTCGAATTGAAGTGAATTACACAAAATTAAGTAAAAAACATTTACAAATTTAATTACCTACAAATTCAATCATAATTACGTCAATCGTATTTTTAGAAAATAGTAAAACTTTAAAAATATGCACATAACAATTGATTAAAAAATGATAAAAATTACTAAAAAGATTTCTATTAACACTAATAATAAATACTCCTCTATTTCATATGACATAGTTTTTAGTCCGTTCTAAAAAAATAAAATATTTTTTTATTTAGTAACAATTAATTTTAAAATATCTATATTTTATCTTCAGATATTTTCTAGTCATTCGGTCAAATTTTATCGTATATAATTTATGTCACTTAGTCAAACTATATTATATAAATTGAGATAAGACGGAGTAGATATAATTCTTTACTGTATATGTAAGTATAACACAATTTTAAGGTCTTATTTTGGGTCTAACCCAAGGGTTGAGCCGCTCCGTCGCTCATCACAACAATCGCCGGAAAAAATGGCTGTTCCTCCGGCATTATTGGAAATAGCAGCACTGACGGAAACAGAGAGAAACGTTATTGATATTCTGTTAAATTTACCGGAGCTCATAGCTGATTTACGCTTTAATAGCGAAGATCAGCTTGTGTCTTGGGGCTGGAAAAAACGGAGGTCTGCCGTTTATTTTCCGTTAACTCCATTTTCGTCTCCTTGTCGGTCTCCGTCTCCGTCGAGAGAACTGGAGAATTTAAAGCCTAGAGTTGCACATACTAAGGTTAACGCCGTTAAACTTAACTTAACTGGCTAATTGACCTGATCGATCATGTTGTACATGCTTTAATGTTCTTGTATAATTATTATCTGTATTGTATTACATATAAGAATATTTAAGATAAAAATAATCAGTTCAAAATTTGTTATACTTTCGTCTTGTTTATGTTCTTACAAAATTGCTGTAAAAAATATTCTAATTTTTTTTTCGAGTTTGAGCTAAAGCTACTTGTTCTGTCGAATTCAAAACTTACCTTCAACATGAATTAGATGAATTTTATGTGTAAAAAAATTCTTAGGTTTTTTCCCCTTTGAGTGGTCCAGTAGTTTGGACTTGAGACTTCCGAGCTCTCAAGTTCAAATTATGGATCGAGCTTATCATACCGGGCTTACTTAGATTCTCTTAAACCTAGGTTTTTTCTTTGTAATTTATTTATTGGATGATTAATCTTTCATCTGGTTTAATTAATTAATTATGTTGATTTTATGTAGGAGCAATTTCTGTGGGAAATTAATGCGTTAAAACAGCAGAAAAAGGATTACGAACAGGTTATGGTTAATTTTATCTTCTATAATGCTTTAAATTTTCTTAAATTTGATTCAACCGTTCAATATTATACTGCTCCTATTTGTTATTACGAAATTTATTATGCTTATATTCATATAATCACATCAAAATTTGTATGATTCAATCCTTCAATCTTCATATATAAGTCGTATATACAGTCAAACCTGATTATAACAACATCGTTTTTAGTTAATATATCAACAAGTTATTATATAAAGAGAGTATTAAAATCACCCCTAAATTTAGCACGAATTATTAGTTTCATTCCAGAACTATAACTGAATATAAATACACCTCTATCTTGTAACAAGAGTGAAATATACCCCTAAATTCTTGTCAAGCTAAGGGGTGTTTTTAACACTTGTAACAGTTCGGGGGTGTATTTTAATTGAGTTAGTCAAGTAGAGAAGTGTTTTTAAGACTGTTATTAATTCGAAGATGAAACTAATAACTTGCACTAAATTAAGGCATTTTTAATAGTTTTCTCTTACCTAAAATATATAATCTAAGGTAACTAGAAAAATCTTTTTCAAAGAAAATTTAACCATTATTATTTATTGATGAATTATTGTTATAAGAAATGATTTTTTTAAAGAAGTTTGATGATATACTAATTATTTTCTTCAAGAGTTTATATATAATACTAACTCTTATAACTTATCATTTACTTGATTCATTTTCTTTTAATTGTAGGAACAATTGCTTCAACAAATTAGTGTATTAACACAGCGGAAAAAAGTTTATCAACAGGTAGTGTTTAAATTTAATCATCAATTAATTAGGTTTTAATTTTCATAAATTACTTCAATCGTTCAAATTATATATTACTCCTATTATTATTTAAACAGGAGTTGCTCAAGATACAGCATCACCTAGAGAAGCAAACAAAATTCAACAACACTTTGAAAGAGTTGACTGCTGGAGCAACAACTTTGGCACTCGGTCAAACCTCATTATAACAATATTCTTTGGCGAAATATTGATAATATAATATAGAAAGGATCGATTTTAAAGAAATATATATTAATAAAATATTATTATAGAAAATAATTGTTACAGAGAAATTTGACTGAAGACAAATTAGTTTCTTTTGATCTTATCATTAGAGAGTTAATATATCTCTGAACTTATATATCATTGCTATATTATTCGTGAGATGACAATAGGTAATATGACTTCTACGGGTGGCTAAGTTGTTGTGTAATATTTCATAAGGGAAGTCATAGAATTCCGCTATCAATGCTATCTCAAGCAAACTCGTCACATTGAACTTGTTTAATTGATTTACCTAGTGTGCACCCATAACATAACGACTAGGGATTATCAAAAAGATGAAAATTAATATCAATCTTTTCTCTTATAATTAACGTTAATATTGTTAGTTTGGACTAGTCATGATTTTATGCAATGATTAATCTAATATTCCAAGTTCTTAAGCCTTAAACTGAGCCTTATGTGATTCTTTTCGTGACACAAAATTACGATATTTCAATTTATGTGACACTTTTTTAACAATTAAAATCGTCATATAAGCTTTCAAATGAAAATAAAGATTAATTTATCGGAATTTTTATTCAGTTCGAATTGAAAGGGAATGAAAGCTAATGATGGATTTTGATTGATTTGGCCCATTTGGGCTTAACAAATGAAGTACTGTATTTATTTCACACACGTAAACATTCTCTCTTTCACACCCATTTGCGCTTAGCAAATTGGTCTACTAAATATTGCACTCAAGCGAATTTATCCCGTACGTATTCAAAAAAATAGCTTTGAATTATCTCGAATATTTTCAAATAAAAAAGGAAGTACAGTAGAACTTAGAAGTGATGGGTTTAATTGAATTCATTATTTTATTGGAACATAAATAAACAAGTGTAAAATATTACTATAATATCAATAAAAATTTTGAACTTATAATTTTAAAATATATATATATTTTGTGCAAACATAAATTATTGACATAGTCAACTTAATTAAACCAAATTACCAAAGCAAAAGCTTCATTCAGCTTTAAACATATTTTCAATTTTAGACCTTAATAGATCAGAGAGGAGTATTCTAATTTTGAAAATATTAGTAATAATTAACATTCCTTCATGCATGATTTGTAACAAACCAATATTACAATGTAACATAATAATTATGGAGCTTCTAAGTAGACAATGAATAAAAATGTGAATATTTTTATATGGTTGCTTAATTTTTTTTAAATACAAAGTGATACATATGTGAGATCTCATAAAAATATATAAATATTAAGTTTTAAATTCATAATTTTTAAGAACTCAAAACGTTGAACACGTTTAATTATTAAGGAAACAAATTACTGATTTCTCATGAATAAATTTCACTTAGTTAAGAATAAAAAGGATTCATATATATATACACTTCTATGGTCATCATATTAAAATTATCATAAATCGGTCGAGATAATTATATAACAATAATATATATACGATATAATTCACAAGTAAAATCCAGAGAAGGTGGTGATTAATTATTTAGACCTATACCTTAATTGTGAAGGTAGAAATATAATTTTTTTATTGATCCTCAAATTAAGTAAATCTAATAAAATAACTAAAAAAAGATAAAAGGCAAGTCCACTACACTAAAGCTTCCGCTATACACAGGATTGGTCTAATCACAAATATCTATTGTACGCATGCAGTCCTATCTTGCATCTTTGTCACTGACTGTTTTCAAAACTTGAACCTGTAACATTCTGATCACGTGACAACAACTTTACTAATTATTCCAAGACTTCCCTTCAAATAACTATTGATTTAACATCATTTTATTTAGTGTAATTTGTATTAGAGAGAATGTTTAAGAATGGATTAGGTTAGAGACCCCAAAACTTGAGTAAGTGCTCAAATTTATTGAAGATGAGACAATAACAATAAACATAAAATAAGGACAAAATTGCAGCATTTGTGGATGAGCTCTTTTCAATGATTAGAAGGTAAAATATCTTGTAGTAGTAGTAAAAAATTGACCAAGTGTCCCCCTTACTCATTCTACACCGGGTGATAAAGAATAACTAATTTTGAAATTTATTTTTTTCACATAAAAAATAAAATAACTAATTTTAAAATAATTTATCACTCGATTAAATAAGTCTTTACTCCATCATTTGTATATATTTCCACAACTTCCTTTATTTTTTATTCATTATTAACTAGTACTACAATTACTTACTCAGCAAGCACCTTCCATATTTATCTTTTACATTGATCAAATATTTTTTTAATTCAATTTATTTATTTTATCTTTTTAAATCCATTTCAATAAAAATGTTGTCTTTTACTTTAAGATGATAATATACATTTTCGTATATTATATACATTTTTTATTTAATTAAATTACGTTATTTAACTTTTTTTTTTAATTTTCATAAACTCTTTAAAAAATTTAATAGCACGTGAAAGTTTTACTTCACTCACTTTTGTACGAATTCTATTGGATGGGATTGGCAACAGGCTGTAGTCTTTTGAGTCTTCCACCTACCCCACCCCCCAAACTTTCCCAACACAACACTCAAAAATAAAAATAAAATAGAAGTGAAAATGAAGGAAACTTTATAAGAAAAATAAACTGAGTGAAATAAATAGATTAATATTTTGAACTCACTAATCCATTAGTTAAAAAAAATCATTTTAAAGTGAATTCATTAAAAGAAACACAAGGGAATCTTAGTAGCTCAGTTAGTTGGTTACCTGAACTTTACCTTGTTGGTGAGAGTTCAATTCTCCATATTATAATTGTCTTCTCATTTCTCCTTCAACTGCCGCCAAGTTATAAGCCTAAATATTCATTCAATATATGGATTATAATAGCTTTTTTCAAGTAGTGTATTTATCGAATAGAATTAATTATTAATATTTTTAATCATCGTTCGAAGGACCTCTAATTACTGTTCTAATGTTGCATAATTATCTTGACATTAATGAAATTGATTTTAATACTGAGTTATCAAAAAAAAAAATTTACTGTTATTAAGTGATAAAAAAATACTTACTGCCCCTAATTAACTATTGAGATTAAAAATGATAATCATAATTAAGTAATTAAACTTGTATATAAAAGCAAATGTTATATCATTGATTTGATGAATGCACTTCTTTCTTTCTTATTCCCTCCTGTTATTAATTAAAAACAATTACGACCTTTTCTCTTTTACTCTTTTCTTCATGGTAGGTATAGTTTTGATTGAAATTTAAAGAACTCCGTTTTATTTTTAAAAAAATTAAATTAAAGTTCAAAAAATGATTTTGAATGTAAAATTATATTTAAACACACATTCTTGTTTGTCTGATTCTCACTTGGCATAAATTTTAAGAAATAAAAAATATTTTTGAATTTTATAAATCAATGAACCAAGTTGATCTATTTAACTTTAAAATTAGTCAAAAAAAATATCAAAAAACAAAATAGGAAAACAATTAATATGAGATAGAAGAAAGTACTGCACAAAATATGGAATTATTCCTTTTTTATGATCAAATAACTCCCTAGTTAATTTTTATTTAAAGAAAGAACAAAGAAAAAGGTTTTTTTTTTAAATAAAAAAAATTAAAAAAGAGAGAAACTCAAAGTATAAACCCTAGACAACCCTCCCATCTCTATTTGTTTGCCACGTGTCATGAGCCACAAACTCCATGGATTTTCCCCTTATTACCAATCCCTCCACCACTCTTCTTCTTCTTCCTCTGCTCTGTTTTCTCTCTCAATCAGTTTTCTCTCTTCCAAACCGCCGTAAAAAATGAAACACAGCAGCCATAACCAACACTCCATTTTGCTTCATAATCCCTCGAAAGATGAAATTGAAGTAGTTAATATTCTACTCGATCTCGAAAATCTTGTGAATGAAAATCAATATTGTTCCGTAATTTGGGGGTCTAAGAAGAGAAGATCTAATCGACGCATCGATTTTTCTACTCCTGTTGTTAACTCATCAAGTTCTATTCAAGGAAGTTCCAAAATCGAAATCGATATTGAACCCAAAATTAAAGCTGAAGTTACTAGCCCTGCTACTCCGCTTTCCTTTTCCCCAAGTGAATCTGATGAAAAATCAAAACATTCTTCTCGCAAAACCTGCAAACGAAAGGTACAATTATTTACATTTTTTTCACGAATTCACCATCTTTTTTTTCCTTCTATTGACCAGTTTGAATGCCATTTTTTCCATAATTTTTCTCAAGAAGAAAAAAAAAATCTCCATGAATTGAAATTAGGTGAATGATTTTGGTTTCAAAATTGTTGATTTGTTTTGCAGACGAGAGAGGAGTTAATGGAGACGATAAAACAATTATCTCAATGCAGAGAATCGCTTAGAGGGGTGAGTTTGTAAATTCCTTTAACAAAAATTGTGTTTTTTCCTTTTTTTCTAAATTATCCTGTGTCTGTCTTCTTTCAATTATTACTGTAGTTATATCAACATTATTTATTTATTTATTTGCCAAAAATGGAATTACCCAGGAAGTGGAGAATGTTAGGAATTACTACAACAACCAAAAAGCTTATAATTTGAAGTTGAAAGCAATGAAAGAACAGGTAAATATTCATCTCTATTTTTGGGGAAAAAATGTTTACTTTTTTCTCAATTATTTGAGATTTCTTTGTGTGTTTGGGGGGTTTAGTTGACTACATAATTTGTTCTCAAATATTTGATCATATGCTTCGTAAAAAACCGTTTAAATTATCAGTATAGTTTAACTCGTAATTCAACAAAAAAAAAATGTAAAATTTAACTCGTGATAGCCTATTATTTCTCCATTTTTTCAAGTTTCTTATTAGCTTGTGATTATTCATCAACTTAATCTAATTAGTATGGATCTTTGTTAGCACTAATTAATTTGATTTGTTTACTTAAAAAATGTGTGCAAGCTACGGGCTAACGACCCCTTGTTCGATTGCATTTTGTGATCTTCCGCTTTGGTAATTACAGGTAATAAGAATGGTGAATTTCCAAGGGGCTGGTGTTAATTTAGGTCAACTTTACAGTAATTCTGTAATGGAACCCAATCGTCAACAGCCGCTCATTATGGATCAGGTTGCTGTAAGATCCGAAGCCTTCCATAGATTTCAGTACCCATTGGGCCAGGTGCAACAACAGGCCCAACCTTTTTTCTCAAATGGGTTGGGCTCAGGCCCAACGGGCCTTCCAGATCTGAATGTTACAGTGGATGAGGCTTTCACATTGGACCCATTCGAAATTGATAGAATGAATGTTGAAAGGAAGGCCCAATATGCTGAAGCTAGAAGGAAGAGGATGATTAAAAGAATAGAAATTAAGAATTCATCTGGTTTTATTAGACCACCAAGAAGGAGATAGTAGGTATTTTTTTTAAATTTGATCTCTTTTAGAATGATATGATTTTTTGTACGCGATAGAAAGGCCAATCGAGCGAAGCTCTTTTTTTTTTTGTTTTGGCTAGGTCACTAAGTGAAATTGTATCGTACATTAGTTGAAGAAGTTAGTGAACTATAATGATGTACGTATACTTTTCATTGATCGTATAAGAAAAATATTCCCCTGATAGGTTTGGTTTTATATTTTTTTAGCAATTGGATTATTTTACATTACATTTTGTAAAGAAAAATACATGAGAGGGCATATGATACAAGTGGAATTCAACAAGTGGAGTCTGAGCAGGTAGAATGTACGCATACCTTATCACTATCTCATAGAGGTAGAGAGATTGTTTTCTGGGAATTCTCGTCACAAAAATTCATAACCAGAATAAATTAGATATGGAAAACATGAAAGGAAGAGATAGGGAACAGAAAGAGCGACTAATAACGAAAAGCACATGATAGTGTGTAAATACGAGATAATTAACATCTATAAGACAGATAATGATAGACGCGACAAATCCTAATACCCTACCACACGGCCAAACATCAACTTAACCCTACTAACCTATTAGCATGCTATTTTAATCCATGACATCCACTCTTTCCTATCTAATGTCATATCTTCGGTGAGATCAAATTTCACCATATCTTGTCTAATCATCTCCCCAACATATTAAGATATGATATAATTAAATAATTAAGAATGTGCATCTTAAATTCATAGAATAGATGATCACATATTTCAAACATAATCTTCTATCATGATGTTGTTTTACTGATATATAATTTTCCCTTGTACTACTTAAAAATACGTAAATCAATTATCAAATACTAGTATTTAATACGTCTGCATTTAGTTCATCTTAATATATTTTGTTGTATGTTATAAGTAGTTGGATACTTAATGGGCCCAAATCTGATGAACTTTAAAACTGGTCTATTGACTAGATCCGCATAACACTAGGTTTAGGGTTTGGTGACTGCAACTATATATACATCCAAAACACTTCAATCATGCAGCAAAGTTTAATGCCCCTTTCTTTTTTCCTTCTTTCTTCGATTTAGTTACGAAATTTATTTTTGTATTGTGCTTTCTGTTTATAGTTTGATTGAATATTGATTGGAAATCGGTATGCAAATGATGACAATATTATTGAGGATATAAGAAGCTCGAACCCAATTATTGTTGAAGTTTGAGCGATGCTTTTTCCTAATACTTCCATGACTCTGATGCATACCAATTTCCTTATAATTATTGTTTTTTCCTTTTTCACCAAAAAATAAAAAAATTGTCATCGAAAGGATTTTTCTTGTAAAATTATGTGATGGAATTATATTGGCAATGTTGTTGTTGATATGATTTAATGGTTGCTTTAGACTTGGATATTCTAATTAAGTGTCCAAAAGAATTGATTTGAATGAATTTTGGTTTAAAAGAAATTGAAATTAGGTGTTTTGAGTCTAAATTCATTCAAGTTAAACTTATTTTGTACAATTTCATATAGATAGAGCTTTTAATTTCTGGTATTTTAACTCTTTTCACCAAAAACTTAAAGAATTGTGAGAATTTTTCTTGGCAAACTTTTGTGCTTGCGATGGAAATATAACAACAATGTCATTGTTGATATAATTTAATGGTTGCTTTAGACTTTGGGCTTAAAAGAAAGTGTGAGGGGTTGAACTTGGGGTTAGGCTTAGAAGGATTAAGTGGAACCAGTTTGAACTAAACTGTCAAAAGTGAAATTTTAATTAAATATAAAGAGGGAATTTGTTGAATTGACGATATATTTGAGGTATGATGGAGGGTATATATCTAACCAATTTAAAATAGAAAAGTAATTTGATCATTTTGTATTGAAAACATGTACAGCTTATAGAAAGAAGAACACTATTAAAAATTAGAAGCTCAGTTCTGAATTTACAGATTTATTTACAATAAATTATGATCCTCTGATGCAAAGCAAGTACGATTACAAATTCCATTTGCCACCGGTAGTGTTAGAACCTCTCAACGAAAGAAAGAATTGTTTCTTCAACGTAAACATGCAATAGCAATAGCATTCAGAGAAAAAGATGAATCAAATAATAAAATCAAACGTTATAAAGTCATTGCTGAAGAGTATTATTTAAACGAATACATACGCATATTATAATAGCATCCTTTAGTGCAAGAAACCGTAATATTTATCCACACAAGTATAAGAAGCTACTGTAATACAGTATTTTCATATTTAGACCAATAAAAGACATTTCATTTCTCAACAAACCAAACACAAAGTTCAAATGAAGAGAAGATAATAGGAAACATAACAAGTTCACTTGGTACAAATTGAACAAACCAACAATATCAAATGTAGAAAAGTCTTTAGTGTTCATAATCCTCATTGCCCTCTTCCTCATACTCTTCATCATCATCTGCTGTAGCATCCTGGTATTGTTGATATTCTGCAACCAAATCATTCATATTGCTTTCGGCTTCAGTGAACTCCATTTCATCCATTCCTTCACCTGTGTACCAATGCAAGAAAGCTTTGCGCCTGAACATGGCTGTGAACTGCTCGCTCACCCTCCTAAACATCTCCTGAATGGAGGTTGAATTGCCAACAAATGTGGATGCCATCTTCAGCCCAGTTGGTGGGATATCACACACGCTAGACTTGACATTATTAGGGATCCATTCAACAAAGTAGGATGAGTTCTTGTTCTGCACGTTGATCATCTGTTCATCTACCTCCTTTGTGCTCATCTTACCCCTAAACATGGCAGAGGCTGTCAGGTAACGTCCATGACGGGGATCTGCAGCACACATCATGTTCTTGGCATCCCACATTTGCTGAGTAAGCTCTGGCACTGTTAGGGAAATGTATTGCTGTGATCCACGAGAGGTTAGTGGTGCAAATCCCACCATGAAGAAGTGAAGACGTGGGAAGGGAATCAAATTCACAGCCAACTTTCGCAGATCTGAGTTCAGCTGACCAGGGAATCTCAAACAGCAAGTAACACCACTCATGGTTGCAGAAATCAAATGGTTCAAATCACCAACTACAAGTGAAATAGGCAAAATTAATCACTTGCTTGCTTAAGTCGCAGATCATACTATTTGTAACCACCAAGGAGAAATACTTACAACTTGGAGTGGTGAGCTTCAAAGTCCTGAAACAAATATCATATAGAGCTTCGTTGTCAAGGACCATACATTCATCAGCATTCTCCACCAATTGGTGCACAGACAGTGTAGCATTGTATGGTTCTACAACAGTGTCAGACACCTTTGGAGAAGGGAAAACAGAGAATGTGAGCATCATTCTGTCTGGATACTCCTCCCTTACCTTGGAAATCAGTAGTGTTCCCATGCCAGATCCAGTCCCTCCACCAAGTGAGTGACATACCTGGAATCCTGATCCATAAAACAAAGAATACAAAACAATCAACTACCACCCCTCAATCAACAAATGGGTAATATAGAAGGAAAAGGAATACATGACGACTGACAAATATTGCCATCAGTAAGATACAGACACACCATAAATTTCAGTACTCCATCATGAATTTTAAGAGACTATGACTTGTTGTGAGATGCATAATGAGAAAGTAAAATTTGTCCTCCTGCTAGACTATACAATTTTATGCCATCACTTGTGTGCTCTACGAGATCCAGGCTTTGTATGAACATTAAAATGTGCTCATACGCAACAGCATCATTGCTACCTTGAGTGAGACAAGCTGTTAACAGCAAATATAGACACATTTATACAAATGAATAAAAGTGATCTAAATACATCCAGACTATGGTACCCTAGATACATTCATAGAAACGAGTAAGCATTAGGAACCAAAAACACAAGGAGTCAAAATTGATCGCATACATATATTCATATAGAAACAATAAGCAATTCGATTGGAAACTAAAAAGGAAAAGAGGTCAAATATAGGCACTGTCAACTATAAGCACATACCAATCCAATTAACATAGTATTTGGAACGAAAATGAGAAATAGATCAAATATAAGCACCGTTAACTATCAATAGGAAGAACGAGTGTGCAATTGGGAATGAAAACGAAAATGAGAAACAAAACCTTGTAAGCAATCACAATTCTCCGCCTCTTTACGAACAACATCGAGAACAGCATCAATCAACTCCGCTCCTTCAGTATAATGACCTTTCGCCCAGTTATTCCCAGCACCAGACTGTCCAAACACAAAGTTATCCGGACGGAAGATCTGACCATACGGACCAGATCTAATACTATCCATAGTACCAGGCTCTAGATCCATCAGAACTGCCCTAGGAACATATCGTCCACCAGAAGCTTCATTGAAATAGACATTGATACGTTCCAGTTGAAGATCGGACTCAGCGGCGGTTCCTTTGAACCGTCCGGTTGGATCAACGCCGTGTTCATCACAGATAACTTCCCAGAATTTGGAACCGATTTGGTTTCCGCATTGGCCTCCTTGTATGTGAAGGATTTCTCTCATTGTCTCCTTTTTTGATTATTTTGGGGAGAATTGATTGATGAGAGAAATGAGAGAGATGAGAGAAAGGGAGAAAAGAGTGATATTTCTAGTGGATTGGGATGAGAGGCGGGAAGTAATAACTGATGGACCCTACATTGTAGGGTGAGAAGAATATGGGTCCCACGTTTTTCACCACCGATATTTTTGGACTCCATTATTTCCTTTTTGTTCTCTTCTTAACGCTCATTCAATTAATTAAATATACTCCTTTTAAAAATATTTTAGAAAATAAATGACTCGTTATTATTTCTAAGAATATATATATATTGTTAATTAAATAATAAGATGCAGTATATTATATGATGTTTGGGAGTTTTGATAACACTTTCATAATTAAAAGCATTAAAATGTCTTCTTTTAAGGGGATGAATAACAAATCTTAAAAGCAAATAACACATGCATAAACTATTGAATTAATTGCTCATTTGAGTTATTAGGTCGAAATTTAATATTAATCTTATTCAATTAAATATTCTTTTCATTTTTTTAATTATCATAAATTTTTTTTGAGGAGTCAAACGATATAGATCTTGACTAACATTTTGAGATAATTTTTCTACAATTTATACTATTTTTCGTATAGTTTTTGAATGTCCAAATTCTAGTAATAGTAGATTCAATCAAATTTTGTCAAAAGTGGATAAAAGGTGTTGAAGAATATTTTGTGTTTAAGCCACTTAAATTGCTAGAAACAATTTGGAAACTTAAACAATCATTTGGATCAAGAACTCAATTATTGTGTTTTCGTTACTGTTTTCACCTCCATTATTTCCTTCACGTGGCTCTGTTCCTTTTTATTACTAATATAAAGTTTTTTCACGAGCACAAACCCCACAGCCAGTAAGGTTTCTATGATATTTCTGGTGTTGACAGCTACTGATATTTTGTCTCAATTACTATAAGGTGTGTCTACTTGCAAATTTTTTTTTCAAGTATCCTATCGTGATCACCACCTAATATTATTTTCACTATGTTTTTTAATTTATATGATTTGCCAACTCCTACTTATTGTACAAAATGGGGACAACAGCAAAGTTTTAGATCTGAATAGTGGAACACTTCAAGGCTGAGCTCAGCCACATAAAACTCATCTAGAAAAGATTCCCATTTCGACTCTAGTATTCTGAACTCACTAACGTTAAATTTTAGATCGTTTGTGTTTCCCAGAATGAACAAAATGATTAAATAGGTAATAAAATTGCTTCTCCTTCGATACTTCTTTGATAGTATTCAAGGAATATACTTGATTTAAAGGATCTGTAACGTTATTCCATTTGCTTTTAAAAGACCTGATTTTGAAAGGATATGGGCACACATACTTTTATTCTATGTTGCTCGAACTCTATGGAAAGAAAAGAGGTCCATGAGTGCATGTTGGATAGTGACACTCCAAAGTTGGTGCATTTTTAAAGATCCAGCATGGGCTGTGTGGCAGCTGTTTTGGAGAGTCCACGCAACATAGCTTTATAATTTGCTACTATCATAAAGAACTATTTAAATGACACAACAGGCCAGAATCACAGAAATGTTGCCAAAATAGAAATTAGAAAGGTGTTAGGGTCTTTTCTTCTGGACATTTAGAAACATTACAATACAAAGATCAACAGCTAAAGACTTGAATACAGGAATATCACAAAAATATAGAACAAACAGATTCTTATAACGGCTGCTTTCATCGGTTTTGAAGCACGGATTCGTTGCAGTATTTCTTGAAATTCAAGCATTCCTCCACAATGAAATCGCTGCAAAATTTGATTTTGGAAGGTGGTGTTAGTGACAGAAATAGAAACCGTTTTCATCATACAAGCAGCAACAACTGGGAACTTACAAGACACGCTCAGCCATATCTGATGTGTCCCATCTGGGACTCCACGGGTATTCAGCAGTGACCGGAGACTTGATGGGCAAACCTTGAGAATTAAAGTGCTATACAAACATGCAATGCACAGAGATGAGCACTAAGCCAATTGATACTAAAACAACTTCCACACCTCAATACCAATCAAGTTGGGTTAGTGAGTCAAGTGATTGAACCATCAAAAAGTTTTCGCGCAAAGTAAGCACAAACAGATAAGAGGAAGGGCAAAGCTGAGAAGTATGTCCATCCTTTTATCACAGAAGGGTGGGCAAGAATTGGAGGCATAACCACTAAACTTTTTACAAGAAGGGTCTACGCCTAAATATTACAGGCTCATGAAAGCAAACTAAAAGATGCTCAAGTAACAAATTACAACACTTAAATATTTAAAATCTTGCCATGTTATTGAAAAACAACATACCTAATGAAATCCCATAAGTGGGGTCTGCAGAGGTAGAGTGTATGCAAACCTTACCTCTATCTCGCGGAGTTAGAGAGGTTGTTTCAACCACTGGCTCAAGTTTAGCGAATCACAATAATAAGATACATGGAGAAAAGAATAGAACATAGTAAAGGGAAGAAGGCACCAATATAGTTCAAGGGGACCTACACAAACTATTTTACCTGGGAACTTTGAAGCATCAAACTTGGCTGCTGCTTAGGGAACTGAAGTGGGATGGCAACATGAACCTAAAATATCAAGGATCTTATAAGATTTTTCTACTAATAATCACTCATCAATAACAATTCGGATATAAGCAGCACTAGTGAAGATATTCAATCATGGGAACATGGTCTCCAGTCAGCATGTACAACAAAGCTTTATCTTGTGGAAGAAAAAAGAGCAGAGTGATATGCTGAACAAAGTGCAACTATGGGTGAGACAATAACTTGTGTCTCTACGTTTTTGAGTTATTCTAATAGATGTATGGTCTATGTTGTGTTTTATATCAGGTGTTTGCATTCATTTGAAATTCTACTCAATTTCCCATCATTCTTCAGCGATCAAAGACTTCTTCCTTCCCCCCCTCTAGAGAAGCAAAAACTGAACTTTATGCACCTAATCCTCCCGAGCACATGCCATAAATAATTATAATAAAATGCTTCCAAGCATCACATCAGGAAAGAAATTTCTATTATGCATGTCTGCTTACAAGTCATTATGTTACCGTACCAGAAAAGTAAATACCCCAGAGGAAGATACAAAGGATGCCTTCCTGCAGAAAACCTGACAAATGAAGAAAGGAGTTTTCAACATGTGATTCTGTCAGCAGACATGCAAATTACTACAGAATTAAGATTGCATACTGAATCTGCTTCCACTGGTCTTCCAAAAAGAGGAGCTAATGCCATAATGAGCTTCCTTCTACTTTCAATGGATGTAACTGCATCTTTAATCTGTCAAGAGCAAATGGACAAAAGAGAGAGAACTTTAACAACATAATTTGGCAAAAACTCTAATGGAGAAATTAGTAAACTAACCTGTGATTCAAGCATCTCTTCTAAAGTTGGAAGGTACTCAGCCATGCACCTGGATATTAAAAAAGAAGAAAGAGAAAAGTATTATGAACAGGAAATGACACCACAACTTTGTTGGAAAGGAAAGCAGAACAAAGATGTCCCTCAAATAGAAGGGTTGACAAAGGTGCCTGCTTATGCAGCAATAATCAGAACTTACATTCCATCCAACCATGCAGGAAGCCTGAAATCATCAATTGAGAAGACAACCTTCAATTCAGGAGAAGAAACCAATCTCAAACGTGGGGCAGAAGGAGCACTGGAGTATTTCCTGCCAACTGGATATATAACCTGTCACATTAATAGAGTGAGAACCAGTAAAGGGAGAAAAAATGGCAAGCTAAAAGATGATTAAACAAATAAATTACGCATTTAGCCACAATGATAAATTACAAGCCGAAAAAACAATTAAACCATAAAATGGACTGATTTAACCTCGACAAAAAGAATTCAGTTTAACACTTAAATTGAATTCATTCATCCTAATTTTCCTCAGGAAGATATACAAAAGTAATGCTTCAAAAGCTCCTCAAATGATGCCATGCTTAAATCTCCTACAATCAGTATCTTCAACTACTATGATTCTTTAAGAAGAACCATTTTATTTAAAATGCATTTTACATTCTTGTAATTGTTATACTCCCTCTATCCCATTTTATGTGGCGCCCTTTCCTTTTTAGTCTGTCCCAAAAATAATGTCACCTTACTATAATTAGAAATAATTTAACTTTAAAATTTCTCTTTTACCATTAATAAAATGATTCTCAACCACACAAATATCTAAGAATTTTTTTTTTTTGAGAACTAACCACACAAATATCTAAGAATTATTTTAGACCACAAGTTTCAAAAGTCTTTTTTTTATTTTCTTGAACACTGTGCCAAGTCAAATGGGACGTAGAATATAACTGTTTCATTTGTGTTGGAGATATTAAAATCTAATCAATGTTTTCATCTTCTGGTAATATACACGGACAAGTACAGGGCAATGTATGGAAACATCACTCAGAAAGCCGACCTGTAAGTATATCTTTTGTGGATGGCGCCAAGTGGATCCTGCAACCATTTTGTTTAAATCCAAATCCAGCAGCGGGACGGCGAATTTAACCTCTTCAGGCTACACTACAATTTAATGGCACAGAAACCATCCATATAGTCAAGATTCGAATGTTATGCATGATAATCCTTTCACGTAAGAGCAGAAAGGGGATTATTAAATGCAGGTGTTAGTGTCAGCAGAGTACCTTATCAATATTTGAACTCAGAGACATTTCAATACCCTGCAACATAATGATCAAAAACAGAACAACGTATAAATTACAGCTCATTATAGCAAGTATAAATTAAGGTAAAATGATAATTTGAGGAGGAGTTGGGGGGAGCTGCGATCACACTTTTAAAACCCCTTCCCCTCTATACTCTATAGAACCTTTCAATAAATTAGGCAAGAAAACCATCAACATTAGATTTAACTCTTGCACTCAATTGAGCCCTACAAATTCATCACCCATAATCCTAATAGCTAAATCTATAAGCAATAGGCCACCAACTGTAAGAATTGAAATGTAGCGTCTTTAGGAAGTATACAGAGTGAATGTGACTTTCAAAATTCACCACCAAGGATGATGTATGCTACCTAGATCAATTTGGTCTAGTCTCAACCAACTGCCGATTGTCAAAAAACGGTAAATTGTGATATACACCTTAGAACTACAAATGCTCATAACAATAGGACTGAAACATGAGCCTGTATAATATACTGAGACTTTATACACTCCAAACTATGGATACGGGGTATTCAAAATCAACAGTCCCTCCACTGATCCCAAACGAGAATTTAAAGATCTATAGAGCTCAGCATTGAGGCTCTCTATGAGAACTATGTAGATGCCTGTAATAGATGCTTGACACACTCCATTCTTTAAAGTTTCTCTTTAAGATTTGATTTTCAGTACTTAAGTTTCCTTTTACTTCTTAGTAATATTGAACCAAGTATAATTTGCTGTTTGTCGCAATCATGCCATACTACCAAAGCACTAGGACACCTAGCTCCATCGGGAGGAACTCCTGATTCCATATCTTCTACTTACATCAGAAGCAAAATAGCAACCACCAAAGACTCAAGTAATGACAAGCTAACAAGATTGGAAAAAAAGTTGGAACTAGATTTCACAACACCGTCTCCACTTTATAACTCGACTTAAATTACAATGATCATCTTACTACTGAAAGATGTGGTGAATCACATTCCAGTGCACACGAATAATCTTTCCAAACAACAACTTAATGATCGATCAAAAGCTTACCTCTCTCGAGAGCATTGTACTGATTTCAAACTTCAACCTTTCATCATCAACTTCTTCAACTCTTTTCTTTTGGTATGCCTTGTACAACTCCCTAACAACCACATTAACTAAAGCTCAGCTCTTCTTTTTCAGAAAATGTTCTTCACTTCATAAATGAAAATACACAGACTACTGATGAGAAATGTGAAAATCCTCAACCTGAGTTGCAGCACCAGAGAGAAAAGACGAGTTGGGTCTCTATTATTCCAGTCAGTAAGAGGATTCTTCAATGACTTTGAGTCATTAGCATCACTAACAGCATGATAGGGTCGAAAATTTTCATCTTCCGCCCCAAATATAACATCAGGTGCTGCTAACGGATAGATGGCATTGTATATCACATCCCCTGCCCCAAATTTCATCATCAACCATACAGGTTGTTAACACAGCAAACTATGTACACCTGGACTAATTCATTATCCACCCAGCAATCTTTGACTGAAACGTAAACTAGAAAGTTACAGGAATAACTCACATTTGATGTAATCGAGGCAAAAGGGGATTACTAAGGAAAATCGATCAAGCAAACCAGCGTGTTTGCCTCCTGACCACATATTCTCTACCTGAAACATGCTCAAAGCTTCGTTATCAGTGAGTAACCATAAACAAGTTTAAAGAAAATGACCTAATTTGTTTTAGTAAAAGCATATAATATGACCTTAACAGAGAACGGAGTGTGAGTGACTAGGTAATTCAGCTGTGCAGCGATGAGTGGAGGGATTGAATCGATCTCCATGGCGGAGATTCGTCGGAATTTCACACAGATTAGTTTTGTTTCGGTCGGAGTTTTACCGGTTCTTCTTTTGATCCGGCGACGATCCCGATGAATAGGCCCCTGTGGTCCTGTCTGATAAACTCGTTGGGCTTATATTTTTCTTGAAAAGTTTAGCTAATAACCCTTCAGCCAACTATTTAAATTATAGCAACTAAATTTTTTCAAATTACTTGAGTTATATAGTAAACGATTTTGGAAAAATTCTTTTTGTTCATTACTGTACACTACGTTAATGGTATTCTTGAATGTAATTTTAAACCAAATTCTTACTCCCACGTAATGGTGGTTAGATATGCTTTTTTGTATGACATAAAATATTGATAAAAATATTTACATTTTTAAAATGAAAATAGTGAGATGAGAATATTAAGATGGATGTGTTGGTATAATAAGAGAAATGTAATCAAGAACGATGTTACATGGGCAAAGGTGGAGTGACTTTTATTGCTGATAAGACGGGAGAATTAAAATAAAGATAGTTTAAATATGTGAAGAGAAGTTGCGAGAATGCGCTAATAAAGATGAGTGGGAGGTTGTTTGTAGCTCGTAGACAATAGTGAGCCAAAAAATTTATTAAGGGAGTTCAAAACATGAATATGTAAACACATGAAGAAGTTGGGAAGGATTCAACGTCTACTGTATATGCATAAAAATAATTTTAATCATATATAAATTATGTATTTTTCCATTGAAAGGCACATGGCTCCGCACTTGGCTTTGACAGGGTGAGGAGGGATAGAAATAGAATGAAGAAGAACTAGATGGATAATTAGATACGACATGATGCATTTTCAATTGATTGAAAAGATGACCTTATATCAAATAATATGAAGATTGAGTATTAGAGTAAAATGCAAAGTCAGTCACATTTTGTATAGAAAAACACATGAGCTAGTCTCCTCCACTCATCTTCTCCTTATTTAACAAAATGATTTTATATTCTAGTATTTTACTTTTCATTTATGTAATTCACCTATAAATTAAATACCACTCCTCAAATTGACTATCCATGCACTAGCGCCCCTATTTCTAGTTCATGGGCCTTTGGATCCATCTGTTAAAGCCCAGAAAGAACATTCGAGGTTTAAATCATAAGCCGTCATGGAAACCCTAAAATTCCAATCCTATAAATACATAGTCCGTTCTTCTTCTCCTCCTCCAGTCGTGCTCTGATTAACGAGGGCTTATCAATGGCGTATGTGTATTTGAGTTTCAGAGATTGAAAGTCCTTTGTTTTTGTTTGATTTTCGTGTTTTTATTTTGATTCATTTTCGTTTATGTGAATCTGTGAAGCCGCTTGATGATTTTTGGATTAATATTCTCACGACGGTCGTCTGAGGTACATTCATGTATCTAACTGATGATAGATCCAAATTTTCTGACGGCTTCTTCTTCTCTCAGTTATAGAAATCTTCTATGATTGCGAAAATCAAATTTTCCGCTGATTTTTGTTTTCAAATTTTGTGAATTTACAGAGCAAGCATAATGATGATTCAAATTTTATTCCGATAATTCATGAAAGGAATACCAACCTCCTACTCATTCTGAATGCTTGCCTTTTCCTTCTCACTTCGCTCTACTCCACTTTTCTAATAGTTTTTAGCTCGTATTTGCAAATTTGAACTGTTTTAGATCAGCACGATGAGGATAAATGTTTATGAGATCGAAAAGATCATTGATAACACAAATTTAACAATTAGTCCTTTTCATTCCGAGTGCTTATATTTTGTAAATTTGATTTGTTTATTATGGAAATTGTGATTGATGTAATGAAAAAACAAAGGGTCTGGAGTTTGACTCTTCGGCAACTTAAATAGCCATGCCTTAGGGATGAATGCAGTACCCTATATAAATATTTCTTCCTCCTGTTGAATTCTTGCAGGATTTTTTAATAAACCTGCTGGAACATCTTCGATGGGAACACTGATATTATACAAATTCAGAAATTGATTAATTATACTTTATTGTTCTATAATTTTTTCATAAATTTTGATTTTTTTATTGGTGAATTTGTAAACCGTATGATGATTTTTGGATTAATATTCTCACGATGGTCATCTGAGGTACTTTTTGTGTGCCTAACTGATGAAACATCCGAATTTTTCTGATGGTTCCTTCCTTCGCAATTTTTTTTAATTTTTTTTTTGTAGATTTATTTTACCTTCTAAATTGCGTTGCGAGCATTATGATGATACAAATTTTGTTCCGATAATTTATGAAAGGAATACCAACCTCCTACTCATTCTGAATGCTCGAATTTTCCTTGCAACTTTGATCTTATTACTCTTGATTCGAAATCGAAATCTACTGCATGCTTTTTTAACTTATTATTTATTATCGGCTATTACAACCCTAAAGTATTGAAATACAAATTAAATGTAAAACAAACACACTAAATTATATGATGGCGGAATAATAATGTTTAAGGGAAAAGAGGATACACATTGAAGTATAAGAAATTACAGTGAACAGAACCTACTCACATGGAATATAGCTACACTTACTATTTATTGACCTTTTATCTATCCCTCAATTGTATTCTCATCGTTCTTTTTTATATGTCTGAATCATCTCAATCCCATATAGGTTCGTTATGGAATTTGCATCATGTCTTATATATCCATCTAAACATATCTATGCATTTTTGGCTGGTCAAAGTTGTACTCTATACAATGGTCAAATGTGAGTCTCTATTTCACCCACCCTATTTCAACACAAGATATTATATTTGTCAATGAATTCAAAATACATGAAGCTTATTCTAGTAGATATGATTTGTTTCGTGATCTTAAGTCATAGAACTTATATTCAATCTTTTGGTTTACGAACAACACCTTATCTTTGATTCAAGTTTGTATAAACTTGTTCCTCAATCTGTTCATTCAATAAGTTAGTCAACATTGATAAGCTCTTACTCTTTTAAAAATTATCACAAGTTCAAATGATACATTTCATCTTTAATGTTTTCTTTGTTTGTTTCATGAAAAAGTCAAATCAATATTACAAGAGCAAGTTGACATTCTTGATACGAAATTTCTCGTGAGGGGAATGTCATTCCTAAGCAGTAAACGAGGGGTACTTTTTTCGGGGTGTTTTTAACCTCCTTTTTTATTTTCATTAGAGAGGGGTATTTTTTAGCAAAAAATTTACTTGACTAGTATTTTTGAGCTAAAACGTAACAAAGAATTATTTCTGCTCTATTTCAAATAGTTCAGAGGTATTTTTGACAGTTTCCCTAAATCTAATGACTTGGATTGTTGTAGCTTTAGAAACAACCTTAGATACATTTTTAGGATCACCATACGCAAACTTCATGAAACATAATTAAAATTAAAGTATGACTTTCAAGAAGCCTGTCTGTACTTTAAGAAAGTCGGGTCCTAATGATGACTATGTTGGTGAATACTTAACAGACAATGAACTATTGATCAATGAATTTAGACTATACAAAATGAAGTAAAATTAGAGACAATGAATTAGACCATATAGTTGAATAGAGTACTTCTTAAATAAATAAAGCAGCTGACTTTCTTTACTTTTAAGACACTAATAAAAATAATAAACATTTGACGTGATGAGGTATTTAGAATGGGGAATGGTATGTATACCTCCTAAAATTAAAACAAGACTAAATAATTCTGGAATTAACATTTAGGGGTGGATTCTTTTTCAAAAATATATCTTTAATGTTTTATGAATTGTCACGTTGATGGACAATTTAGATCAATAAGAGGTGTCATTTTGGGGCTAACTTTCATGTGTCTCATGTTAAGAAGGCTTTGAAACACGCTTCTTTGGCTTTCTGGCAGTCCTAGTCTCCTAGATGGTAGTATTTTCGATCTTTATATAATTTAGTTCTGGTATGTTAAATATAGTCTAGCCTTAGAGAATTCTCTTTTTATATCCCTTTTTCTATGGCTTTGGTACTTCTTTGGGTCGTCGGTCAGAGGTACTCAGGGCAGTGGTGGATTTCGTATTAAAGGTAGGTTGGTTGTGCTTGGGTCTCCTTTTTTATTGTTGAAGGCTTTATGATAGACATTGTTCAATGCGTCAGCTATATTTTCTTTTCTATAACAATGACAATGGAACTGAACTATTTCAATTTGAATCTCTAGAATTTACAAAAAATATAAAATAAGTCAATTAATTCAACATAAGCTTAGGACCCCCTGTAACCTGTTCGACATGAAGAATGGCTGATGGAGCATCAGGATTTTCTTGATCCATTCTCAAGATAATCTCGAGCTGACAAAGGGGTGAGCCGCTCTAAGTAAAAAGTGATATGAATTACAAATTCATCCACGCTTATCCTCATCGGCCCAACCATTTCATATATCTTTATTAAAACATAATAGTTTCATGTTCTTTCATCGATTGATTATTCCTCTTTGTTCATATCTCTTTTTTCAATTTCAATCTCGATTAATGCACAAATTTGAATGGCCAAACTATGTCTATTATGTGGCGCTTATTTCAACAACAAACTCAATAGTTATATACTTGCGAATGCTATTGCTAAGAGGGCATTTGAGTCGAGAAATGTTTTATATCTTTTCTTTGTTTATTTATTAGTCATGAAAGTTTTATCGTTATCTTTTATTTTAAATATATTAAAATATTATTTTGTGATATTGTAATTTTAAATTGTGCCTAATATATATACATTCAGAGCGTGCAATATTATTATTAAAGAAAATCAGATTTTGTGTGGAAATTTCAATTAATTATTTTGGTGTGAACGTCCTAGATGCGTGCGTTGCATATAGTTGAAAATTATTATGTAATTTGATTAAGCCAGTTGTAACCTTCCACGTGTCCATTTAATCAATCTCAATACACTGATTATTATTTTTATTTTTTTTATTATAAAAATAGAAAACTAGTTGACTTCGTCTTTTGTTATTCTTCAATATTATTTGTCAACGTTTCACTACACATTAAAAAAAGAATTATTTGAAATTTGTAACATAAGTTGCGTCATTAGATGCAATATAAGAAATTCGATTTTTTTTTATTTTACAACATAAAAAAGTAGTTATCCATAAGTCATAATTGTATATAATAAAATATATTATTTTAAAAATATTCATATATAATCTAGAAAAGATATTAGGAAGTGAAAATTATGTGGTGGCGGTGAAAATTTAAGGTTGATTCAAGATTTTCATTTAAGTTTGAAATTTTGAATGAAAATTTGTAAGAAATTCGGAATTTTCTTTATTTTTCAACATAAAAAGGATAGTTTTGATGGATTAAAAAGATAAGTGATCCATAAGTGTATATAATAAAATATATTATATTATTTTAAAAATATTTATATATAATTTTTTTTTAAAATGTTATGAAGCGAAAATTATGTGATAACAGGAGTTTAAGGTTGATTCAAGATTTTCATTTGAAGGATTTAGAAAAATTAGAGAGAAAAAAAATAGTGCCTAGGGATTTAAATTTGAAACCTCGCAATGAATTTTGAACCACTAAACTATTGAGTCAATCTCTAATATTGCATTTAGAAAATTCAAAATCTATATATACATAATAAAATTTTTAAAAATATCTTAAATGAAATATAGTACATTGGCTACTAGTTTCTTAAATTTCTTTCGAAAAATATTACAACAAATTATTTCCTTTGTAATAATATTTGTCATCTAAATATTAAAAAAAATTATTATTTAATAATAAGAATAAAACTATAAATTATTCATTTGTACTCGTAAGTGTATGACCATTTCAATTCAAAGGTTTTAATTGAAATAATCTTATTTGTGGGGTCAAAAACTTCATTTTTTGGGGGGTCAAAGTGACTATTATGACCTCACACTTGTTTTGTCTTGTGTTTGTCTTTTGCTTAGTGGTTCTGTTAATATAATTAATTAGCAATAAGATGTTATTAGTGATAATTATAAGAGGAAAAAAAATCAAATTAGAATTTTGGAGCCTTCTTATCTAGTGGATTCAGCATACTTAATTTGTAAAAATAATTTTGGGCATAAAGTTTTCGTTAGTCATTATGGAGCAGTAGTAAAATTTATTTAATTAATTGTTAGTCATTAGGGTAGGACGTTGTCTTATCTTGGGATAATTTAAGATTATTATAGGATTAGTCGTGTCATTAGAATTGTGTTGTTCTGTTCTTTGATTATGTTGCTATTCTTTTTTGTAGAATATAGAATTGACATTATTCTTCGTTTTAATTGCTATTCTCTCTCATGTATATGTTCATCTTTTATTTTGGATAGATACATTTGATCCGAGGGTCTTTTGAAAATAACCTTTTCATCTTCATGAGATATTGATAAAATTTGCGTATATTATATTCTACCCTTCTCACATCTCACTTTCTGGTATTTTACTGGATATATTGTTATTGTTATAATTGTTTTATTTTCACATATCTTGAAATAATAATTAAAAAAAAAGTAACTTAATACACCAATGGGTCGTTTGGTACTGTGTATACATAAGAATAATGCTAAATGAAGTATATTAATAATGTTTACATTAGTAATGCATGTATTGGTTATACTTTCATAAATTATACATGGAATATTTTTATGCATTATTTGTTTTGATGCATTAAAAACAATATGCATTGCGTAAAAAAATTATTTATAAAAATACCCTTCATATTTATGTTGGAAAAAATGTAAAAAAAAGTTTTGAGGGACAATTGCGTCTTTAATCATGCTAATACATGCATTAAATCCCCTTGCATTACTAATATACAGTATGTAATATGCATTTTAATACGCAATAGAGTATATAATTAATGCAAACTTTAGTTATACATAACACGAAAAAATATATCAAACATAATACTACTGATATATCAAATTAATACACACATTATTTTTATTAATATGCTCTATCAAACTTATTCAACTACCAATTTGTACCAAACACACGTGATATAAAAAATCCAATTGCAGTATATTGAAAAAAATAATTAATATACACATTAAAGTAAATATTACGCGTTAAACAGGTCAAAAGTCATATATGTATACCTTATTTTAATATCAATTGGTTTTGTATAAACACATCTAAAAGCATGTTCTAATTAATTTCTGAATATTCCAATTTTTGAAATGAAAAAAAGTATATAAAAATTTAAATAATTTAGAGGTCACAAAAATATCAAACTAATGAACTCGTATATTTTATAAAAACGATATATTCAACGTACTTTCACCAATAAAATTATATAAGTACGTAAAATAAATATTGAGCACAGAAATCATAGAAAAACATAAAATAATCCCTTATTTTATATTAAGGTTATATATCTTAATAAGTATTGACTTGTAATTAATTTTTATCCATGATCTGTCATATTTAATTCCCCAAAAATTGATCAGGTAAATGATAATTAAGATCAGTTTGCCAAGTAGACAAAATGATAAAAATTTATTGACCCTCTATAATTAATTAAGTCAAAGTTTAGGTAAGAATATTAATTAGATATAGTTTAGCAATAAAAATATAAATAAATAAAAAATATATTCAACGTACTTAATTATTTTATAAAATTAACGTAAATATCAAATGCGAGTAAATTATTACAAAGATGAAGTAACAATGTGAATGTTGATTAGTACTAATATACTAAAATATACTTGGTCAAAAACATACAAAAACTTGTTTAATTGAATTACATTAGAAAATTCCTACATTACGTATTCATAATATATTTCATTTTGGATAAATGATAATGAAGTTTACTAATTGAGTTAATAATCAAGCTATTAGTATAGTTGATACATTATATTTTATGTAAATAAAATGAAATATATTTGTATTATCGTCAAAAAATATGATGATTCAGATCTTGTTTGATATAAATTTGAATTTATAAAATTTTAATATAAATATAAAAATATCTTTTAATTTTATAAATTGGATAATTATTATTATATATTCAAAAAATAATATAGTGGACTAATAAAAATGAATGGAGAAAATAATTTTTTTTTATTGAAGATAAATTTTTAAAATTCAATTTAAATTATAAGAATTTAAAAAGGGTATAATGGTAAAGAAAAGTATACTCCCGTAGACCGACGGCGACAATAGAAGACAGATTTCATAAAAGAAAAGCAAAGGACGGCGGGCAATTCTTGCGCTCCTTAAACTGATGATAGATATAATATACATTTCATGAAGAAGACTTTTATGCCAAACTTTGAACTTTTCTCCTCAAACAGTCAAACACAAAACCCAAATTCCAAACCATAAACACACCACAAAGTACAAACCAAAAAAAGTAAGCAAAAAACAGCAATTTTTGGTCAAGTAATTCAGCGGCTTGTCCGTGTCCTCTGAATCTTCTTCTTGCTTCTAAGGTGGGCACTGTTTACTCAAATTTTCCATTTTAAAAAATCTTATACTTTTTTACTAATCTTTTTCTTGGTTTCTCATTTATGATCTTGAAAACCCAAAACCCCACTTCAGAATTTTACATTTTTGCTTATCTTTTTTCTCTCAATTCAGTCTTCTTGTTCTGCTGATTGTTGTTTGGGCTCAAGTTTGGTATGGTTTGTTTTCTTTGCTTTGGTGATTTTGGGAGAATGAAAAAGGAGTACCCTTTTTTAGTTTTTATGTTTTAGTTTTGAAATCATTGAAAATGAATGATTTTCTTAATCGGATTGTTGTTGTTGGATTGTTTTAGCTTAAAAATTGAATAGATTTGATTGATGGATTTTGTTCTGTTTCTGATAGGTGTAAAGTTTGAATCTTTTTGTCCCGTTTGAGTGTTGGGAGAAAAATGGGAGGTGTTTGTGCAGGTGGGACAGCGAGGAGGAGAGTTGAAATTCACCATGAGAGCACCTCGGAGTCTTCGAAAAAGCTAAAATCAGTTGAGAGCATTGGAAAGCAGAAGAAAGATGAATCTTTTTCGTATCCTGATCTGGGTGCTTTCCGTGGGACGCCTAATCTATATGATTCTGGTGAATTGTACATGTCTATTTCTAGAGAGTTAAAGCCATCAACGCCTGCTAGGACAGGAGGGAACAAGGTACTCATTTTTATTCATGTATTTGGATGCTTGTTGTTTAGGCATATCAAAGCTGATCTGATTGTTTTTATTCTCTGTGTTATTAATGTTGAGTACTCTTGCACACCTGATCGTAAAATTGCCAATTTGCTGCCTTCATAGGACACATGAAAGAGAGAATTTTCTTTTTGAGAATAAAAGAGAAACAAAATAGGAAGGAAGAGTCAGTTGACCTCGTAGATTTGTTTGAATTGAAACGTCTGCATTTTGTAATTTTGAGGTGTAAAGGTTTCCCATAAGCTGATGGAATTAGTTTCGAATGAAAGAATTGGTTGGATGAATTATAATGTGTGTAGGAGTAAGTTGATATTGGTGTTGATGTTTCTGCTTAGCAGTATGAGGACCAATACGTAAGTCCTACTGAAAATAGAACGTGGTTGTCTTTGATGTGCTTGTGCTAGAGCTGGAGAATGCTGCAAGTCTGTTTTGTTGCCTTTTGCAAGTGAAAGCTGTTCAGAGTCCTCAAGCCAATTCAGTTCCATCAACATATTCATGGATTAGAGCCTTTGGTAGATATTGGTGTATAGATTATACACTCATAAGTTCTAGTTCATATGGTATTGCATTCTTGAATTGTGCTCAAAGCACCGGTGAGGCTATCACTGTTCGCCGCTTCTCAACATATGGTTTTGCAGTCACAAAGCTGTGATTGTATTGGAGAAGTCCACAATTTGGAAGCTTGAGTATCTCAACATGGTTTTTTGAGCTGAATCTTTTGGCTGCTCTCAAAAAGTTTGAAATGATTCCTTGGAATTGGATATAAATTGCTTAGAAGCCCATACTGATTGGTTTGTGCTGAAATGGCACATCAGACAACCTAATTGTGGCATGCTTTTGGAAGCTTGTATTTGAATTAATTGTCTGTTTCTCTTGTAACCTTGGCAGCTCGCTGCAAGAGCCGTGTTTGAGCAGCTTTCAGTTTTGCTTTCCTTTTTTATTTTCACATTTAAATTAATCTGGAATCTTTATACTGCACTTCTGTAAGGTAACAAGACACGGTTTCTTCTTGTGATAGGTTCCTAGCTCTTTTCTCGGAAAGGCCAGTATAGTTGGCCTAGAGAAAGCAGTAGAAGTATTAGATACACTTGGGAGCAGCATGACAAATTTGAACTCCGGAGGCTTTATGACAGGAATGGCATCAAGAGGGAATAAAATATCTATTCTAGCATTTGAGGTTGCCAATACTATTACCAAAGGTGCAAATTTGATGCAATCTCTTTCCAAAGAAAATGTTGAGTATTTAAAGAAGGAAATTCTACCTTCAAAGGGAGTGCAACAGTTGGTTTCTACTAATATGAAGGAGCTGCTTGCTATTGCTGCTGCTGACAAAAGGTTAGAATTTTAAAATATCCAATCCATACAAGTGAAACTGGACATACAGAGGCATTTATGGTATTGTAATACTATAGTAAACAATCCTCTGACATTATCTAATATCTAGAATACTATATACTGATATATGCTCTAATTGATTGTAGTAACGTAATTGAGGATATAGTCCTATGTCATTCTTACCTAGATTTTGAAGGTTCAAGGTATCTTAAAATACAAACAGTGGAAGTATGTATAACTAAAGTCTTAATTGGTGGAACACTACTTATTCAGACTTTTGAGTCGAACTACAATTTGGAGGCGCCTTTCAGAATTCTACAAAAAGTTGTAATGCTGTAAGCAGTATAAGCCTCGGTGAAAATAATTTTTCATATTTTCTGTAGGGAGGAATTTGACGTTTTTTCTCGCGAAGTCATTAGGTTTGGAGATATGTGTAAAGACCCACAATGGCACAACCTAGGTCGATATTTTTCCAGGTATGTTAACACCTTTTAATTGTAGATAAGTCGAACCATTCTGATTTTATTAAAGATGTTTCTCAGAAGTTGTATAACCACTTCTCAGGTTGGACTCAGACACTCTTACTCACAAACAACTAAGATCAGAGGTTGAATTGATGATGCAGGAGCTGAGCACTCTGGCTCAGCATACTTCTGTAAGTTCATACCTCGTTTTGAAGAACATAGTGCCTTTCTACAAGTTTTTGTTTCTCAATGCGTTACAAGTTTTATAGTATGAGTAAATTCTTCCTTGTGTTCTTTGAGTCAAGATCTTTTTCAAATCTTATTTATTACTTGAACTGTGATAAGTTTGCATCAATATTGGAGTACGGTTTCTTCTTGAGGAGAGCCGAGGGTCTTTCAGAAATAGCCTCTCTACCTCACAAGGTAGGGGTAAGGTCTAGTGCACTCTACCCTCCTCAAACCTCACTTGTGGGATCACACTAGGTATATTATTGTTTTCTTCTTGAGGACTTTATAATTTCCTTGATGTTATACTAGACCTATTGTATGAGATGTGCCGATATTTGCATTTACCCACAAGGATATTTTCTGATTTATGATGGTTATACTGTCTTGTATGAGGAGAAAACTATATTAAGGATGGAATGAGTTGAAGTGTCACCAAGAAAGAAAGTTACTTGATTCTTTTCCTATCTCCAGTTTTATTTGTTCTGAGTTGATGTTTTCTCTAAAAGATATGGCTCACATCTATATTGATATTCCAAAGTCGGTGATGAGACTCTGCCACTGGTATCTTTACAGGAATTATATCATGAACTGCACGCACTGGACAGATTTGAACAGGATTATAGGAGGAAACTTGAGGAATTAGATTCCTTAAATCTACCTCGAAAAGGTATGTCAGTTTTACTTTTCTTTTAAAGTTCTCTTTGATTTACTAAGTTGCATGGACTCTTCATTTTGCTGCCGTATCCATGTCAACACGAGAGGGGTGCGGGATACACATGGGATTTGGTCAGCCCACATCAGATACTTTGACAGAGCCCATGGACAAATTTGGGGGAAATTTGAGATTTTAATAAAAGATAAAATAGATTTAAGACATAAGGAATGACATAACTTCAATATTGTAGTCCTTTTGTCTCTTTTTTAGCTTTTCCTCTTGGTCAATATCATTGCTTCATGTTTCAAGCCAAATAGAGAGAAACTAAGAATTCAAGCGGTTGTGTTTTGACTTTTGGTAGACAGTAACAATGGTCTATAAGGAGAGTTGGTGGTGAATGACTTTCTTTTTCTTTTTTGAGGGGAAGAACCAGAGAATTTGAATGAAGAAGTTGGGGGTCTTGGGAAAGATGACCTAGAAGATCTTTCGAAATTTAGAATATCTTTATATCTCTATTTTATAATTTGCATTTCTTTAGCAGAATCGCACCACTCATATTCATATCTAGATCTGTACTCCCCAATTCTAAAATTTAGATGTTTTCGAATCCGACCCTCCGACTCGCATCCGGTTGGATACCCACACCCGAGTCTGAGCAACTTAGGCGATTTATCATTTGTTACAGACTAACCTGGATGAAGGTTTGAATTGAAATGTTGTGGGAATTTTTTTTGTGGAAAAAGAGCAATATAGTGAGGCATACAACTCTGAACAATTATTTCTGAATCGTATTTCTTTAGCTATTGAGGGTAATTTTGGTTTGTTCCAGTTAGGGGTGTGCATCGGTCGGTTCGGTTCGGTTTTATATATTATCGGTTCGGTTTATCGGTTTTTGGTTTTGAATATGCTAACCCAATAACAAACCAATAAGATAATTTTTATCGGTTTATCGATTTTATGTCCTTAACGGTTCGGTTTTCGATTTACCCGATAAGAACGATAATGAAAATTTGCATTAGTAAAAGCAAATAGAAAAAGATTTTGTTTATAAATTTGCAAAAGCTATAATTAGTTAATTACAAACTAAAATTAAAGCTAAAATCAAATTATCCAATAAAA
>JBCEWC010000430.1:0-57582 GCA_038996855.1 Solanum aculeatissimum | reverse complement strand
TGCAACTAAAGAAAAAGTAGTTGCATTGTGAGTATTAATAGTATACATTAAATATATAGGAACTTGAATTGTGACTTCATGAATAGTCTTATAAAAAAAATTTAATTAAAAATAATAGTCCTACAAATTAATAGGGGTAAAATGATAATCTTACTACATTAATCATTATTTTCTTAATATGTGTGTCATGTCAAAATTTGATATTTAATTGTGAGCGGAGGGAGTAATAAGATAAAAATCAATCAAGCACTTAAATAATAGTGAAAAAAAAAGTAAAAAATGATCCAAAACTTATGTCACGAAAAATAACTAATTTGAAAAGCATAGTATAAATAAGGCAAAATAGCAGAAGATAAAGATATAAACTATTACCCGTTTGCCAGAATTTATGAGCTGATTCCATTTTTACGGAGCTTCAAAGCTTGGAGCTCATAAAAAATGGTGTCTTAACACACATGGGCCTGGCGGAGGAGGAAGGAAAGGGGTTTCATGGCGATCGTTTTGCTACTGTTCTTGCCAGAAAAGGAGGCTCGGAGCTTACTAATTTTTCTCTTTCGACGAGGAAAAACGATGGGTTTTTGGGGCTGGTTCGTGGTGGGTTTCTTGGGTCGTTTTGATAGATTTAGGGTCGCTGTTAGTGGGGCTTTGATGCTAATTTTGGTGGTTGGTCGCGGAGGGAGAGAGGGGTTTTCCGGTGAAATGGGGGTTTGATCTGGGGACGAAGGTGATGGCTAATTATAAATATAATGAAAAAAAGCATAATTAAATAACATAATCTGTCATTCTATCTATGCTAAAAAATTTCATACCATTGAAATTACAAACCAGATGTAGATGGAGTCATGGACCACCAAAGAATCTATATCATATGGTTAAAAATAATGTTCACTTGCTAAATTAAAATTCTATATCTTGTTGGCAAATTTTGATGAATATAACTTGCAATTAATTATATATGATCCAACATGCATATTTCGTATTTACTCTCAATATTTTAATTTTAATCTTATACATTTATCCAACACAAAAAAAAATTAGCTATATTTTTAAAAATAATTTAAAATAGTATTTTCAAAAAGAAATCTATGTATAAATGAAAACGAGAAAAAATGTCCTACAATTTTCTAAAAGTTAATGCACTAAAAAATACTTATGTATAATGATTAATCTTTCAAAATCGAAATTTAAAAAAAAAAAGACAAAAAAAAACCCCGTGGTTTGGATCTATTTAAATGCAAGTTCCTAACAGTAGAGAGTAGACTATGTTAAATACCTACTGCTTAGCATCGGGGTAATTCACGATTTGAATAAAAATCGATTTAAATCGAAAAATCAAATCAAATTGATTTTATTTAGGTTGGGTTGTGTTGGATTTTTAGTTTTTAAAAAATCAATAGTGTTTGGTTTGCGGTTGGATTTGGATTTGTTCGAAGAAATAATCAAATTGAACTGACAAATTGTATTCATATATTCATAAAAATAGTTTTGAAGATCTTATATACATTTTTCATCAAATTTTATTTTTAAATCTATTTACGAAAGCATAAATGTTCAAGATGAAAATATTCATCTTATTGTTTTATGTATATGAATGTCTACGACAATTCTTGATGGGACTAGAAATATCACTATCTCTTCTTTATAGGCCAAAATAGTGAATTTTAAAACTTTATTCACAGTAAATTTAGTGAATAAAAACACGTTCTATGATGTCAGTTATTCTAACTATTTTTTGTTTTAAACGGATTGGTTGTCACTTTTTCTTTGTTTTGAATGGATCATTGCTTTTAATTTTGTGTATGATTAATAATCGAATAGCCGAATCAAACCTAAATCGAAAACAATCAAACCAATAAATATATATATTATAATTGATTTGATTTGGTTTTGTGAATTTAAAAACCGATTAAATTGGTTTAATTTGAATTTTGATCAATAACCAATCCAAATCAACCCGTGAACACCCCTACTTAGCACATATTATTTGTTTGTCTTCAAGGGATGTTTAAACTTATTCAATTCCTAAATATATTTGTTCCTTTTTATAGTTATTTTAAAATTTTCGTAGATATTAAAGACTTAATACCGCATGAAATACTTAAATTATTAAGATTATTTAAATATTTTACCATTATCAATATATATTATTACATTTGTTTCTATGGCTTCTCTTCGATACAATCATCTTCGTTGTACATTTACTATACAGTTACAATAGTTAATCGCCTACCCCATTAGTTATCATCACCAATCATCTTTACCATCCATTGTATTACTGGCATTAAATATCTTCATTAACAATCTCTCCTGTCATTAGCGTTGTATATTCATCGTCTCTGGCTATCAACGTATAACCACTACATGCTATTATTGCACAAGCACCATCTTTAACTTTTTAACTAGCCACGAGTTATCACTAACTTTTAAATAAATAATTCATCAAAATAAACAGTTTTATACTATTGTATAAACTAATATTTTCTCTAGTATTTCATATTTATTATTAATTTGTATAATTTATTATATTTATATATGTCTAAATAGAGATAACATACATACATATATATTGAAAAAGAAAACTTTAATATTCAATAATTAAATCTAATTATAGTGTTTTATTATTATACTCCACATGTATTAAATTCAAACATTTTAATATTAATATTATATTATATTTATATATTGCCCTCCAATAGGACTATACAGCGCAACGGGAAGGTTAAAATCTAGTGAATCTAAATGCCTTGAGAATATCAATCATAATTATAATTATAATTAATATAGTAGACAAAATCAACGATTAGCCTTGTCTCTTGTTGTTCTTTCATTCTCGACAACAAACCAAATTTGTACTTTCTTTTATTGATCTTCGTAAATATTTGTTCTTTCTGTGGCAGGATCAAATTCTTCTTTTGAGTATGATTAGGTCCTACAGTGATAAAACTTGATGAATCGGATGTACTATTTTCCAATCTTCTATGAACTTTTCTTCTCTTATAATAGTCGATTGAGTAAATAAACTCGGATTCTAATATGGATCGAGTAGTGAGTTTCACTTGTTTGGTGATTGCTACCAAGACGATTTCTTTATGCCCATCAAAAGACCTTGAGATGCTAATCCACAAAAAAGAATACGAGAAATTTAAAAAAAGAAACGAGGGCAACTGTATAAATACATCAATTTCTTACTAGTACAAAAAAGGGACTTAGAGCAAGAAATGTTTACTTGGAGAATAAGCCTATCATCTTTCAATAGTTTCAACCTATTATGTGGACATAAACATGGCCTAATAAACATTAATCACAATTAAAAAGCAATTAAGTGCTCAAAAAGCCACGTTGCCAAAACATTTTTCCATTGGATCTTAACAAGCATATTTCTTTTTCTTATCTTTTCTAATGACTTAGGAAAGTCTTTGCTCTTTTCTTTTTGGCAATAAACTGTGAATATTATTATGTGAAATTTTTATAAACAACCACCTAGTGAAACATAATAGGTAAAAATAACTATCTTTTCTAAAATTACACTTTATAACTTTGGTCATATTATTTGTTCTGTATAAAACGTGTAATTACAAGGATATTATACAAGAAATTTTTTGAGTTATTAATTGTTGATTGCTATAATTATGTTGATTATTATGGAAACGATTGCTTAATTGATTGAAGGTGAATCTAATTAGACTTTCTTATCAGATATGACTTTTCTATAAAAAAAACTCCATAGTCGTCTTGTTTTCGGAAAATCGAAAAGCATATTGCAACATTTTCTGCATAATTGTACGAAATCAGGTGAGCAAAATTATGATTAGGTTGTGAAACGTATTTTCGTTCTGCCATGAATATTACACGAATGATTAATTTTATTCAAATCTATAGCTTTACTGTTTTGATGTAGCAAATTATTTTGTTCTTGTAATTTTTTTTAAAAAAATTGTAGCATGAAATTTATGTTTTTCTTTATAATTAACTGTGAGATGTCTACATTATACAAGGTTGAAATGGTGTTCTCACTTATATAATTCGTATGTTACATTATTTTTTCGTATGATCCATCTGAAGCACGATGTTGTGAAAATATGTTTAAGAGTGTTGCAAGTTTGTATAAATTGTTATTTTGTTTGTTGTTTGTGTATGTAATAAAAAAAGTTTATATACAGTTATAGCGGGATAAAAAAATATTATTTTCATGGTTATATACTTGTGTCTTTGTATTGACCGGAATGACTTATAGAATTATTGATTTAATTTGTTGCCTGAATAATTTGTATATATATAAATATAAGAATTGATGGTTGAAATTATAAGCGTGAATGTATAAGTTTCGTAGTTGTATCTGTATAAATGAAATCTTTTTATGATCGTTCTTGTATGCATTTCTGTTATATATCTTAATTGTGTTATGTATAATATTTTTTGTATAAAATAACTCTAAATATGCTTGAAATGTGTACTGTATAATTGTATTTGTTTGGTTCCTCGATGTTGAAAGCAAAACGAAAATTAAAAAAACGTCAAAAATCAAATCTAAAATTGAAGATATAAGATTTTTGAGGATATTGGAAAAGAAAAAAAATTGAAATCAATACCTGTTATTGATGATGAGCTGATGAGGGATTGTAGGAGAGAATCAGGGAAATATTTATGGAAACAAAATCAATTTTTCTGTATAAAAGGAGAGAGAAACAAAAAGTGAAAGTTGAAGGGTCTTATACAAAAAAGTGTATGAAGTCCACAAAAACTTATAACCAAAGTTTTGAAACATTAGCTGTTTAAAATAATATTATAAAACTGTAGCTAAGTTTTATTATTTATAATATGTTTGTTCAGTTATGTAATTTTTCCTTAAACATTTCTATCTGAAGTCATGTCCTCATTAAACTGAACTATATCATGTCCCGTCTAATCACCTCTCTACTAACGCATCAACACACCTCTTCACATGCCCGAACCAAAAAAACATGTTGAGTGTTATCCTTTGTGCTTTTGATTTGAAGTATATTTTTTATGGTATTGGCATTATATGTGTAAACAACTTTGTTGCTTTCAAATTCCTTTCAAAGTATTAGTGTGCAACTGCCAAATTCATATTCACAATCACAATGAAAGAAATTCACCTCCAACAGATGATTGACCATTGAAAAGTATCAAACAAAGAGAATTGTGTGGCTGACGAAAAACAAGAACCAGTGAATAGGAGATACAAGAATGCTCAATCAAATACATGAGTTCGAGTTCAGCAAGTACAATTTCAATAATCACGAGTCCAAAAAATTCTACACGTGTATATGGATCCAGTGGCAAAAAGAGAAACACCGGAGACAGGTGATCCTCGAGTGTATGTATACAAACGCACGACAGGGGAACATTATGATGGGTCTTGCAAGTAAATCTTTGACCCCAGATGCCAGGTAAATGGTAATGCAATTGCAGAACATTAAAGAAGGAATCAACATATACTCCTATAACTTTTATCATGGAAAACTAAACGCACCCAGAAAGTATCAACTCTACAACAGAGGGTGAGTTCAATAGGCTTACCGACTAGAAAACATTCCGGATATTATGACACAAAGGTTTCTTACTTTCAGAATTGGGCTATATTTCATTGGTATCCTCCACCATATGGTTGTTGGCCATAGGGACCCATGCCCATTCGGGGATTGTAACCTCCCTGCATGGGAGCACCAGGTCCAGGAGGAAATCCGGAAGGCTGTTGCATCTGAAATCCTTGACCCATGTTCATTCCCATGCCCATGTTGTTCATAGGTCTGTTCATTCCCATGCCATAAGGCTGGTTCGCTCCTCCATATGCTCCCATGCCTGGACTCCCTGCAGAGACACCACCAGCCATACCCATACCACCCATACCCATACCCATGCCCATGCCCATGCCCATGCCCATGCCAGAACCTACCATTGGGTTTGGTGGAGGCCGTAGTCCACCTGCACCAGCTCGGCCAACTCCGGTACCTGAACCCATAGCTTTGCCCATGCTAATAGTTGATATCACGGGAGCTGTACTGGGTTTCTCCATCCTTTTCTCCTTGCGATTAATAGCATCAAAATCAACTCCAATATCAGCTAATGGATTTGTTTTAGCTGCATAACAAAAATTGCAATGTCATGACAAGGGAAAAAGATAAGATATTTGTACAGACCACAAAAGAAAACACCTACATCCAGAAATGTTCAAATTGACCAGTCCACGGCTCAATGTATCTGCCCAAACGGTAGACTTCGTCTCGAATTTGTCTTTGGCTGGTTGGGTGCTGGCAACGAGGGCTGTGGAAGCTGGAGTAGTTTGTGTCGGCACTATAGCATTACTTGTTTGAATTTGTGAAGATTGAAGATGAATTTGTGAAGGCATGTGGGTTGCACCAGTTGGCTGTGAAAGGTATGGTTGTCCAGCAGATGTTTGACCCATTTGGTTGCCAAATGAACCAGTAGATCCTAATCCTGCGTTGTAACCTCCAGCATTGGCATTGCTCTGCATAGAGGAGCCAGCAGGAATCTCATAACCAGACTGTGGAAAGAAACCTGTTGCAGCTTGGAAACCAGATGTGGGTTGACCACTTGTGGGTCCAAAACCAGTCTGTGATGCTTGACCAGGTTGAGCTGGGTAGCCTCCAAAAGATGGAGAATTGTTTGCTGGACCAGAAAAGCCCACTGGAGATACAGTTTGACCTTGAATTGGGAAACTTGTTTGTGGCGACTGTTGGCCAGGTTGAGCTGCAAAAACTGTCGGTGGTCCAGCCTGGCCAGGAGGTGCCATGTAACCTGCTGTCTGTTGTCCACCATAAGACTCAAAACCTGTCTGTGTTGCAGGTTGGACACTTGGGATTGCATGATCACCAGGAGGTGAAGGACCAGATGGTGGGAGAATATCAGCCAGTATATCGATCTCCTGGTTAGAGGTGGACAGCTCCTGTTGAGCATATTGCATATTAGTAGGAGCAAACTGATTATATGCTGCATTTGAGACATCAGAACCCTGAGGGGCTGATTGAGGTAGCTCAGGCCTTTGATTTGAATTAGGATGGAAAGATGCAGTGTTCGGCAGATGAGCTTGCACGTTATTCGAGGCCATAGCCTTGAAAGGACCATCACCAAAAGGATCCTCGAACATCTGTAAGGAAAGCACATATTCATTTAGTAAGTAAATTGTAGAAGGGCAGAATCGTAAATGTTGCAACACAACACAGATGGTTGACATTATCCACCTGGTTAGAAGCAGTAGATACTGATGATGCTTCCCCAAACATGGTCTCAGTGCCAGTGGTCCCAGATGGATTAACCTCAGAGGCACTCGAAGCTGCAGGTACAAGGGCTAATGCGTTGGAGAACGGGTCAGATAGGGAGCCAAGTAAATCCATTTCGCCACCGGAAGTAGTTGACACAGGACCATTTGATGGAGCTGGGGCCGCTGCTAATATAAGAGAAAAATTACTTGCATTAGAATGGTAAACACATCATCTATTAAACCAAGTGAGAAGCACCTGGGAATCATCGTGCAATAAATAAGGATTAATCTGGGGTACAAGAAGTTTCTAACCAATATGATGCCAGCATTTCCAGAGCAAATAAAAGATAATGAGGTTCTAAAATGTATATTAAGGGACTCCTCAGCTCTACTAATACATCCCATTGTGTATAAAAACCCTCATTTGTTTCTTGGATTTCTCAATTACCCTTAATATAATTTTGAACTTCACGAGCTTCATAGAAAAGTCAGGTATCATCACCAAATAGCACCTGGGATATCAAAATTTGCTGCAGTGAATTACTGCCAATTATAAACCCCTTTATGCAGCCTCTATCCTCTCATTTTGAGTGTACTTAAGTTTCCATATTAATCGTGAATAAGAAAGGCCGGAGGGGGTCATTTTGTCTTGGTTCCCTAGTAGATACTAGAGAGTAAAATTCCTTCTGAATTTCCCTTATTTAGGATTCAGGACTGAATATTTCGCTGTGGATATTTTATCCATACAATCCACTTTTCTCCAGTATCCATTTCTTTAACATTGTGAACAAAAAGTTGCAGTTAAAATGATTGTAGGCTTTCTCCATATAAGACATGTAGGTCACCCATAGAGTTCCTTCTTTTATTGCTCAAAACTCATTTGCAACGTGCTTGTGTGCATCTTTTATCAAATTGCTCGTAACACCCCACACTCTCAGCACTTGAGAAATTAGTTTGTATACACAACAGACCAATTTGCTTGGGTGCTATGAAGGAAATCTGAAAATCTTTTATCAAGTTAGTGGTAACACCTTACACTCTTGTCCTCATTACTGATGAAATTAGTCTACATACATAACAAAGCACATTGATCCCTAAAGTCATTCAGTTCCAGCGCAAACTTCTGTTTTGCATTGCAGCAATAAATTATGCATTAAGGCTCTTCACAGTGGATGCTATAACTAAAGCCAAAGACTGACTGATAACTTTATTAAGATGAGAAGATAAAAGGTGCATGTAAAAGAAGTGGGCACATGTTGATTTTAATTTTCTTAGGAACAGAAATTGAGTGAAAAGGTGGGTCTTAAAAAGATATATATTGTAATAATCCTCCTTAAGCGAAGAGAGGGACTATATTAATAGAAAAAAAGGATGATTCACGTTATATAATATACACAAGTTATACCTGTACCAACAGAGCCTGTCTTAAAATGTCCTGTGAATTTTAATTTTCCTTTCTATAACGAACATGTAATTTCCAACTTCAGCCACCTTTATCAAAAATATTTTAACACATCTGAATCTTCTAATACTTTTCACAAAATCATAATTCCTAGAGTTTAGTTAGTCCCAATTTATTCAATCAAGCAACATTTCCTGCAGCATGTTACATGATTATACATTATTAAACAACAGATATAGTACAGGTTACTTTAGCAAATACTACATCCAAGAAAAACCAGTTACTGAAGAAAAAATGGAAAACCAGTAGCTCCTCATAACCACCAAACATTTTGAAAATGTGTAGTGCCAATAATATACTTAAAACATTAAGCACTAATTTGGCAATTGCTCTTTGGTGAGGGTCATTTTACCTGCTGAAAAAGACGCACGGGGATCAAATTCATCAAAACTCTCAGCAACCGTGTTTTCTGGTGGTAGGGCAGGGGCTGCTGCTGGAGCTGGAGCTGGTGGTGAAGCAGTAGCTGTGGCTGGAGCTGGTGAAGGTGCAGTAGCTGGTTCGGGAGCAGGCACAGTGGCTGGGCTTGGACTGGCATTTGCATGAGGAGAAGAAGATTTGGGTGCAGATGCTGAAGAAGTTTCTACATCCCTTTTGAGATATGATAAAAGGATCAATATAAAAAATTTTACACGGAATAAATGTAGAAAAAAGGATTCATTTTCACAACAATTACCTTTCACTATGCGTTGGGCTGCGTGAACCACCAACAGCTTCCTCATAACTAGGAGGTGCACTAAGGTCCTGTTCAGAAAACCTCCTTTCGAGCGGCCTACTCACAACAGTTAAATTGAAAATGTAAATCTTGGCAAATAAATAAGATAATTTCCTAATTAAAACGATACTTAATGACAAAATTATATTAGAATAACTAATAGGGCAAATTAATAACACCATCTGTCCTGAGAGTGAGCCTCAGCCCTAGCAACACTTCTTTGTTGGCCATGATGATTAAATTAACGCATCATGGGCAAGGATCAGAGACTTAATAAACGTGCAGAGATAATGCACATCAATTTCAGAGAAATGGCAACAGAAAATTGCAGAATTCTATTCATTTCTATTAGAATCATCTAACTAGTAACAAATTACAAAAATTATGCCCTTCTAAAAGTTGACGATACAAACCTAGAAGAATATTGACCATCGTCATCATTGGTGCGATCCCTGTACTGGTCAGAACTTCTACTTCTTGATCCATAATTATAATCATCAATGCTCCGACTTCTTCCACGATAATCATCATCCTTGTGTCCATCTCGGCTGCGGTCATCATAATCTCTACCATAGCGATCCCCATCACGGCTGTTTGAGTCTCCATATCTGCCATATTTGTCCTCATCTCTGTAGCCCCACTCCCTTTCCCTCCCATAACCATTTCTTTCTTCATCTCTGCCTCCATAACGATCCTCATCAAATCTGTCACCATATCCTCCTGAACCTGATTGTGGACGATACATACCGCCAGCTGACGTGTTGCGGAATCTATCAAGATGATAAAATTTGTCAGAACACATTACCATTGTAGAAATGAAATTAGAAATTAAATGGCTACAAATGGCATTGGAACATAGTCGTACATATAGCTCAGAACAGTCATATAGCTATAGCTAATTTTTATTAATCTTATTGTATCTACAAGAAATTAATTCTTTACACTGTAAAACAAAGATGAGCACTTTCAAATGAATGTCAACTTCATAATATTTGTGACATCCACAAATCCAGATAGCTAGAACTTGAGCTTTTCAACAAGTTGATTTTAATACTCTTTCTCTCTCTCTTTTGAGAAGTATCATAGATTCTTTTCATCCCTTAATAACAGACAAAACTTGTTGAAATGCATTTCTAAAATGTTGATGCTAATGATATCTGACAGGGAAATTCTCACTAATGTCTGAAATATCATTCAACTCACTTTCCAAAGCAAGTAAAGGGACCAGCGAACTCTCAATGGGTACATCAGAAGACAGACGTACTTATATAAAAGGACATTACATAAAGACAAATTGAGTACAGATATCTGGATGGACAAGTAGCATGTGAAAAAATTCTTATTTTCTGGATAATGGCTCACATGAATTAGGAATTAACAAATATTCACATGCTTAAGCTGTTGAGCATACATAGCATGTAAACACTAGATGGATGTTTCCCCTCAAAGATAGAAGATCGAGGAAATCTTATCTTAGTAATATATGTTAGTTTGAATAAAAGATACCATGGAAAATGTAGATATCCTCATAGATTGTTTTATGCCATGACAATTTCACTTGGACTAAGGAACTCATTGGTACCGGGACAAGTAAATTGAAGTACAGAAACAATATTTATCCAACAAAGTTAACTAGGGAGAGAATATAGAGATATAATGCTAGCAAACAAAGTAAGATGTAGTCTTAAAAAAAGAATGATTATAAAGGGGATGAGGTACAACTCCTTTATATTTTTTAAAATTCTTTTTGTAGGGAGAGAGGGGTGCGGTTTGTCAAAGGCGAAAAGTGCAAGAAGGCACCTTTGCTTGTTGGGGCTTTATGCAGAAAAATGCAATGAAAGGGCATCTTAGCGGAAAAATGAAGAAAAGAATTTTATACAAGAGACAAATTCAAACACAAACAATAATAATATGTGTATGCAAATTAACATATCATTTTGACGGCGATATCTATTACTGATGCCCCTTTATGCGGAGATCAAGAACCCCACTTGAAGGTTTTTATTGAGCCATGCTGCTAGCCTGAGCTGCATGTCAGGTGCAGGATACTGTTTAACAACACCACATGTGGGGGGTGGGGGGAGTGAGAAATGTGAAGTCCATAATTCATAGTTGTGACAGAACTACATGCATGACTGGATGCAGAAGCAATGGATATGACTGAAGCAGAATTTCTGTAGAAAACCAACTGGATTGAGTTATACTTACTTGTCCCTATTAGAAGCTGCCTTTTGGCGAACTTCCTGAATTCTCTCCTTATCATTAACAAGAACAACAAGGCTCTGAGATTTCTTTCTGACATTGCTTCCCTGGTCTCTCCCACTTGAGTCGATATATTGAAAATCAGACAGTGTCTGGGCAAAGAGAAGATAAAGACAGTACTTAGTTATTTTCCCCAGATTCTACAGTTTGATAAGTTATCTCATAAGACTAACAAATTTAACGAGAATGAAGAAACTTACAGATATTTGGTAAGCATGTTCCCGTATATCATCTATGACACGTTCAGACCCATGGGCTACCAAATATTCCAAAACAGTTAAACCCTGACATTCATAGTCGAACATTAGATAGAGGATGTATAGTGAAGCACTTTTGCATCTAATATTCATTAAAATGCATGAAAGCAAGCAAGCATGTTGTATGCATCTTTGTCTTATAAAGAAGGCAGAGGGTAACCTTGAAAAATGCAAGATTCAAGAAACATGATCAGACATAAGAAGTCCAAACTTAGCTAGACAGAGTAAGCAAATTCCAGTGGCACAAACCTTGTAAACATGACGCCAATTTTTTCCAGTATCATTGATACGCTTCCAAATCACAGACATAATCATTTGGTACTCGTGACTGCAAAATTTCAAACAATGAATCACATATAGATAATAAATAAATTTAAAAGATAAAATAAATAAATAAATATATATATATAAACTAAGATGACTAAAGCTTACTAGTTCCTTGAAGCCTGAGCAATATCTGCAAGAAGTGATCCATGAGGACCCCAGGGCTCATTGCTAGTTGCATCTAGAACCTTAAGAGAAACCAAAAAGAAAGATAACCAACTCATCAAAAAGGGTATCTAGACCTTCTACTCATTTGAAACTTCCCTTCTACCATCTAACATATTAGACACCAAAGATTATTGAAAATGAGATCCGCCAAAGAGAGAAGTGAGATTTTCATGTAGCCACTTTGAGCACTTATTCAGCAGCAAACAAAAAAAAATTGTGCATGCAATTAGGCTTGCCAGGGGCCTTGAAGCAGCACTAGAATAACAGTACATCCCATCAGGTAAGAAACCCGAGTAAAGAAAAACAACTTAAACACAACAAACCACCCACCAATGGTGGAGTTACAAGGAAGAATCAATTATTGCAGAAGACTCAAATTATGGGTATATCTTTTCCTTCTGCTTATGTCTTATCATTACATCAATATCTATTCCATAAACTCAAAACAGATTTGATGCTGCAATATCTTTACTACTTCTGGCAAGAAGAGAGCAGGCACTCATGGTTTTAGTACTGTTAAAGCTATTCACATTTTTAAAGTGGCATAAAAGAGAATAGTCTCACAAGAAAGGCTAACTATGGTGACTAGGTATATTTTGTGCATAATAGAACAAGCACTTCAAAAGCAATATGCTCTACTTGAATCAAGGCATGACACTCAGCTCAAGGCAACATGCCTCCTCAGCTATATTGCTAAGACTCTTCAACAATGCTGGGATGCATGTTGGATTCTCTAACAAATAGTGTACTTCTGGAGGATCCGACACGGGTGCGGTAGCATTTTTGGAGTACGAGCAACATGGCTCTTCAGCAACCACAAGTGTGTGAATGTGTCTCACATGGACATTAAAACTCATTAGAATATCCAAGGAAAAGGCAGTTTCTCCCCTCTTAATCACTTACACTCTCTTTCAAAGCCAAAAATCAGTGAACCTCTATTCCATGAATCAATAAGGCAAACTCAAAGTCTATCTGTGTGAGAGGCCAATAGGACTATCTAATATCCATAATAAGTTCTTCACCTCAGAACATCTCTCTGATATAAAGGATTTGCCCATCTCTCTTTTGTAGTTATTAACGTAAATTCTTCGTATATATTTCGAGAGGCTGCATACATCTCTACTACAAAATTTATCAAAGGATCAGAATTAAAATGCACTTCTTCGACATGTCGGCGGTGCACTCTTTGCCTTCAATGTAGTTAGTTGCAACCCTGACTCTCACACGAAAGATTTTAAGTATTTTTAATTTTAAATCAACGTTACCAACACCTATTACATTATAATACATGTACTTATCGAAGTGTTTCAAAAGTGGGATTACGTTGACATAGGTATAGCCCTGTCCTAGATTGACCTCAGTTAAATAAAGTCTCAAACTTAACCCTCAGGGGTTGGCCCGGTGGAACCCTCAGGGGTTGGCTTGGTGGTAATAGACTTGAGACTTGGGGTTTGCTCCCTTTCAAGGTCTCAAGTTCGAAACCCATTGGTTGCAAACAATTTCTGAGGGTCATCGGACTGGGTAAAACCTGAATTAACCGTGGCGCACTTACGGAAAACTCCTTGTCGAGGGCTTGTGCACCCCCGGGATTAGTCGGGGCTCTAAGAGACTCGGACACCCGGTGCAAATCAAAAAAATAATAATAAAGTCTCAAACTTTTTGCTTAAAACAATATATTTTGGTACTGGGGAATATGAAATGCATCATTGCATTGCACAGACAAAAAGGACATGAAAATATAATGAGATGAGCATGTAGGACTTACTTTTTGTTCTATTGAAGGGACTTTAAGAACCTTCTTATTCACCCCTCTCTTGCTGCAAGAAAGAGTGAAAGCAACAAATTTCATATAAACAAAAGATTTGAAGTGAAAAAAATCAACTATATTACTTAGACTCTTCAAAATTACCGTTGGGTGCATGTTCGAGAATCAGACACAAGTGCTATAGTATTTTTAAAGAGTCGGAGCAACATAGAAAATCAAAGACTAAACATCTACAAAATCAATCACATGCTACTTTCTCCATCAGTAACGAAAATTTGCTGATAGAGATATGAAATATGACAAGTATAACTAGTCTGGCAGAGATATTTCTGCGCCAGTCACTTTGAAAAGTTTAGGATTTGAATTGGCAAACTTACAGATCCCGCACAGTTTGATCAAATGCTTTCTTCATTTGGATATTGTATGCTTAGCAACCCGATCCTCAAGTGATGTCTGCAGAAACAGAACAAAATTGACTTAATTCACATGCCTACCACCAAATACATTCAATCAATTTACTTTCCAGCATTACACCAAGAACCAAATGAATCCTTAAGTATTGTCATATTTAATCAATCAACTAACTACTACTCAATCTTAAATTAGTTAGGGATCAACTATACAAAACATTCTTTTCAAAAAAAAATCCCCTTAAATCATAAACAATTCATTCAACAAGCATAAACCCATAATTCCATTAAACAAAACAAATCAGCGGCAATCATAGGGAACGAAACATACTCAATCTGAATTACACAAAAATGAACAAATGTGAGCTGAACCCATTTCAACAAACCAACTAAATAGCTCAAACGACAGATCTAATTCCAAATCACATCAAAAAAACACAGTAATTGATTATCGAAACCGACAAAAGTTGATCGGGAAATACGAAATGAGAAGATTCAATTATATGAATATGAGATCGAACCTGATCAGATCTGAGATGTGAAGATGTATAGAGAGAAACGGTGGGTGGTTTTTAGAGAGAGAGAGGGGAAATTGAGAAAAACAGAGAGAGAGGAGCTGTCGATTGTTGAAGACAGAAAAGGAGGGTTGTAAAGGAAAGAGCAAAGACAGCGCACCTTACACGCAGGAAGGAATATATTAATATATATATATATATATATATACTTTCTCGATCTCAATTTATTTGGCACGTTTCGAATTTTGAAAAAATTTAAAAATTTTATAGTTAAATTTATAATCTATATTAAATTATGTTATTCTCGAAATTCAAATTATGACAATTAAAATTATATTGGGTTTGGACTTGGAAAGAAGAATATACAAATGGAACCTTGATTTGATTTTTCTAATTTTGCTTATTTTGGATTTTTTTTCCTTATATTTTTTTATTTTGTATTTGTGAAATGATTCGAACATGTTAGAGAAGAAGATGTTCACGTGAGGAGATGTGAGTGATTGATGTCGAAGGGTATGAAGAAAAGTAAAAGTCCGCTGAAAATAAGATGATAAATAAATAATGAGGCAAACATGACAAGCTTTTAGCTTATCATGAATAGAATCGTAAATAGAATGGTATGAAGAACATGAATTCTTACGAACAAAAAGAACTAGTAGTGATTAGTTTTGGCCCTATTTTTCTATTATTACTATTAGCATTATTTTCGATACTTATATTATTTTACTATTACTATATTTCTTATTCTTAGTTTTCTATAATTACTTGATGTCTTTTGTGGTTCTATTTTCTTTATTATTATTATGTGATTGCTATCGTGGGTCGGCTCTGAAATTATTCTGCATTAGACACTTAGACTATATCGAAAAAAATTGCTTCCTTGATTATCCTTCCATTTTTGAAATTTTTCCACCATCATGAACGATTTTTCTTTCATTTTTGCTCTAATCTGTGTTAATCACACGCTTTTAATTGCTTGTGGTCGGCCTCTTCTGCAACTTTTTTGGCAACCATTGAAATTCGACAATTCTGCCCACGACTCTACAATTCCCCAAGGATATTTTGTTCTTCGGCACGCTTCCAGGATTATGACATTGATCGGCTCCGTCAATATCCAGCGATATTATAGGCTATTTCATTCCCGTCGAACCTGAGTATGAATTTCTTCGCATTTGATTCCTTCTTCCGACGGAGATTTGCCTATCAGGTTTAGGGGTTGAATTCAACCTAGAATCAACAGAATCAGAACTATTTTCTACTATTAAATCATCATCAGTGAACTCATAAATAGACAATTCTCCAAAGATGTGAAATCCACGTCGACAGAAACATAGGAAAGATAATAAATATATAAGTAAGCAGACTTTATTTGCTAGTGATGAATTTTAAAATCGTACAGACCTAGGCCTAAAGTCGACAATAATCTTATACTCAATTGTTGTTACATTTGTGTTTTGTGAATAAGCTCTAATAGTCCAATTTTAAGTTTATTTTATTGTTTTGATTAAAGACAAAAGGGAGTGAGACATAATTATTCAACTGCCAAATTCAATTTTTTGAATTATATATCATTATTTTTATTATATGATACACAAAATTCATTATACATCGATTGATTATAAAATTAACAAGATAATAGTTTAAAAAGAAAATTAAAATAGATATTATTGTGAAGTTCTAAGCTATGCTTTAGAACTAAATAAATATAATTTTACACTTGCATTATTTATTCCAAACAAAAATGTTATTCTTTTTCTAACATAAAATAAAATAATTAAAAATAACAAACCTATATTTATGATGAAGAAAAATAACCTCTTGCACATTAATTATGCTTTAATATAGTCATTTACAAATATTAACACACAATTAATAATAATAAATTGTATTTACATTTACTATGGTTTAATTCTATCCTTCTTTAATTACCCTAATCCCTATATTATACAACACTAACTTAAATTAAGTTCTATAACATTAATTGTGTTTAATTAATGGACTATCTTAATTTACAAATTTTAAATGTTATAAGAATGTAAATAATTTTATATCAAACTTTATGAATTTACTATAGTTAAATAAATGATTTAATGAGGTAAGAATGTTTGTTGATTGATTATACCTAAGTAATAAGGGAATGTAACATAGTATGAATTTTATTTCAAATTCAATCTTAAATATCAAAAAATTATAATTTCAAATTTATAATTCTGAAATAATTTTATCGAAAAAACTTGGTAATATTTAAATTGTATATGCAAACACCTTTTATTTATTTATTTATTTATTCACCTAATATAATTATTGAACGTGAATAAATAGAGAGTATTGAAAAGAGAAGGAAATATATAATTTATTTATTTATTTAAATGGTGGTGGCTAATAAAAAGGAGAAACAAAAAGAAACTTAATATGGAAGGAAAAGGGATCACAACAATTAAAAATGAAAGTGATGTAAATGACCGTCAAACTTTAATTAGAGGTCTCGATTCGAGTTTTGAGTATGAAAAAAACTTTTGACAAGAAGCGTTTCTTTCAAATGGACCTTATACGGTGCGAATTTGAATTAATCAGGACCTTACGTGGCGTGAATTTGAATTAATCAACTCTAATACGAATATCAGATACCAGATGAAAATTAGAAAAAAGAAAGTGATGTAAATGATGTTTATGTCATTCATTTTTTAAAAGCTCTACGTCTCTTCCTTTAGTAAAGTAATATATATTTTCGAAATTGGATTTAGTCATTATTATTTTATTTTAAAATAATTCAATAATTTTTTTTATTTCACACTTTACATCATCTATATTATTGACATGATCTTCTACTATAATTGGAACATGAAAAGACAAAGTGGATATAAATTTAAAATACAAATTGACAATCACATTAATATTTACTAACATTATTATTTTTTTAAATGTATTTTTCACATATATTGTCTTTATGAGCAAAACAAAAAACTTTTAAGGAAAATTAAATGGTAAGGATTGATGTGATGGGTGTGTTTTGGTACATATAAATTATTATTTTTTTAAAATATTATTTTTTCAAGAGTGAGTTGTCGATGATTTTATTTTATTTTATTTTTGGATTTGGCTTCATGTTTTATGAGGTGTTAATATAATTCTTAAGTATTGTTTTAATTACTTTTTAATATTGAAATATCTAGGAAAGTCGCAGTCGTTAAACTCTAGGTGTAATAATAATATTAATATATTAGTGTAATTTTAGGAATAGAGTACGAAGAGGAATTATCAACTAAAAAAAGAATAGTGTTGCATCTAAAGAATTTAAAAAGTAAATTTCACAATAATAGTAATATATCAAGTGTAACTCGTAAAAAAAGAATAGTGTTGCATCTAAAGAATTTAAAAAGTAAATTTCACAATAATAGTAATATATCAAGTGTAACTCGTACTCTGATTATTTTTTATTTATGTTTTTTAAGTTTAAAAATCTATAAACTCAATTTGGGTAATTATAAAAATGCAAAATTCACATTATTTCATCCTCCCACAATGTTGGAATGAATTAAATAAATTGAACTTCGTTTTTTTTTTTGAAACTAAAGATTTTATTTATTTATATTAGGTAGTTAATACATATATAGTTCCCTGCCATCCTAGTACACATAATACTGCAGTTGCTACTGCTACATACTTTCGAGTTGTTATTCAAAATATTACAGATAGTACGGTTACACATTGATGCTAGATTAGGAGCATTAGTAAGAGGAACATTTCTTTGTACATAGTATTCCTCACGATCATAGTTAATAGTAGATAAAGCCCACTGAGGTGGATATGACTAGAACAAATTAAAGTTAGAATCTTTACATAGTCTTGATTTGATATGAAAAAAGTAACCTTGACGTAAAACCTCGTGTTGCTAATAAGGAATTAAATTATATACGTTAACAATATAATTTTTTTTTTGTATTATTTGTATAGGTTAATTGATTATAATAAGTTTTTGAATTCGGTTTGATATGAGTATCTTTCTATAAATATTTATCTCATATTATATGAACACTTACTACGATATAACTAATTCTTTTTTTTCCATTTTACCTCATCATTAATTAGTACATTAATATTTTTTTCTAACTTAATTTAATGTACATTGATATAAATGAATAATAAAATAGTAAAATCTATTAGTATATTAATAATTTCTTAATAATTATGTCTATATAATATGAGACGGAAGTAGTAGCAGACATAATCAAGTTATAATGTTGTCAGCACCAACAATGATGCAAGAAAATCCATCCATTGCCCCCTGAGATTGGATTTTGCAGAGACTCTGCTTACATCAAATTTTTCTTGCTTTCAAAGCAGGGAAGGAAACAAGGCCACATGGGAAGCTCTAGTTTTGCCACATAAAATTCGGAAGCGGTTCTTTTTTTCATTTCGATATTAGTGTAATGGAGAGGAAGAACACGTAGAGAGAGATAGAGCGATTGAGGAGACAAAAGTATAAGAGAGGACAGGGAAGAGGAAAGGATTTCAAAGTTATTAGTCCTGAAGTATTGTTTTTTGTGTGAGTTTTCTTTTTTCCAAGAGTAATTTGTCACAAAAATTTGTGTGTTCATCCGAAAGCAGTGTTTTTTGTGTGTGTTTTCTCTTTTCCAAGAGTAATAATTTGTCTCAAAAATTGTGTTTTGTGTTTGTCTTTTCTGCTATCAAAAATCGTTGCTGATTAATGTGATCTTTTGGGGTAGGGAAAGGGGAATTGGGGAGGGAACTACAATGTGGGAAGTTAAATTCTCATCAATGGCAGTTAGGATAGTCAATTAACTGAACTATTAAGATTCTTCAATTAACGTGATCTTTAAATCTAATTACTCCCTCCGTCTAACTTTACTTGGCCCCTATTAACTTGGCACAAAGATTAATAAGTAGTAAATGATAGGGGTAATTGTATCAAATCACCCTTTGAATATAATTAATGCAATGTATTGAAAAATGTAATAGGGAAATAATTATAATTAATGACAGGGGTAAATTAGGAACTAAGTGTAAAATTATCTCTTGATTTCATAAACTCGACAAGTATTGTTGGACATCCTAAAATAGTATAGGGGTCAAGTAAAGATGGACAGAGGGAGTAGAACATAAAAGACAAATGAATATAAATTTAAAATACAAGTCAAGACTAGATTAATATTTACTAATATTATTTTTAATTGTGTTTTTCATATATATTGTCTTTATGTGCAAAACAAAAAGATTTTCAAAGAAAAACAAAGGGTAAGAGGAGTACATATGAAAATTATATTTTTTTTGAAAAAAATAATTCTTTTCATGTTTAATTTTGATTAAAAAAATCAAAAAATAAATGGGTTAAAAATTTTAAATAATGATGTTCTTAATTAAACTAGAAATCTGATTCTTCATCTCCAATTTTTAAAAAAAGTGAATTTCATAATAATAATAATATTTCAAGTGTAATTCACACTCGAATTATTATTTTTTATTTATGTTTTCTAAGCTCAAAGATCTTTAAATTCAATTTGGATAATAATAAAAATGCAAAATTCACATTATTTCATTCTCTCATAATGTTGGCACTATTCTCTTTACCTATTCGACATCCAAACTATATTTCTTCTGGTTAGTCTAGTACATACAATTAAGAGATTCTCCAGAAGAAATACAGATTCTCTAGTTTTACGGTGAACATCATCAAATTAGTGGTGACTTGTCTCCATTGTAAAGCATTAAAATTTTGAACCTTGAAAGGAAAAAATTCCTTTGCTCTATTAAAGAGATTAATGTCCTCTTCTCTTGGAACTTGCAAACTCTTGTGATGATTTTTGAGCAAATTGAGATAAGTTCCTAAGTCATGTACACAAGAAGGATTTTGTATGTTGAAGAAATCTAACAAGATTACAACCCCAACATGAGCATAACATGAACAACTCCATGGTGCTTCATATTTACCTCCCAAAATCCTAAAATTTTCGTTAAGAAGAACTCCAGGAATTTTTGTGATAGGGTCATTCACGTTCACTATTCTCAATACTTTTACACCTAACTCTTCACATCTCTCCTTGAAGTCTGAGTTTCCAACTCTAGGACCTGCAAAAGAAAAAACTGTGATTGATATGTTGTTACTTACTGATAATGATGATTCATATAGTTTATTAGATATAGTTGTTGTGGTTGTAATTTTGTTCAACCCCAACTCCGCGATGTCATAAGCTAGCAAAAGGGCCAATGCACCCCCCATGCTATGTCCTGCAATTGTTATGCTCATTTCCTCATTTTTATACACATTTATAACTCTCCATAGCTCAGAAAGTAATTGTTCACGACAACTTTTAAGACCAAACTTTTCACCTTCATTCGAGGTGTATAAACTCAAAAATCCAGCTTCAACCTTTACTTCAGATCTGGGATTATTAGGATCAAGATGAGCAGGAGATAACGTGCTCATCATATTCACTATCCATTCAGGATTAGTGACCGTTCCTCGAAATGTAATTAACACATCTCTCCTTCCTAGTCTGTTAGTTTCTTCATCACTTGAAATTGCAACATAACCAATCCATCTTCCACTAGATGATGGATTATTTTTTCCAATTGATAAAACATTGATGTTTGGGGTGGCATAAATATACTTTGTAATTTGATAGCCTGATTTTCCCAACCCAACTTCATTCAACATTCTTTTTTTCCCATACTTGCAACTCAAGTATCTTCTTGAATTTGGATCAAGATCAAATGCCTTGTAACAAGCAACCACAAATTCTCCATACCTAATAATCTCCTCTTGAAGTGCATCCAATGGATTCACTAAATTTTCCCAATTTCTTGATCCTTGAATTTCTCTCCACATGGTAGCCAATTTATTAGTAGTAACATTACTACTAGTTTCACCATGACCAAATGTTGTTGTCATAGTAGAACCCAATGGTGTCAATCTAGATGATTTCAAATTTGCTAATTTCATCTCATTTCCTTTAACCAAACATGACTTAGATAGAAACTCACTTGAAAATGTAGACATATTCATACTTGGATTTGGCAATTTAAGTAGTGCAGAAGCCATGAAAAAATAGCTGAGAGTCTCGAATACCAGATGATTACAGAGGATTAAAGAAAAAGAAAGGAGTAACAAACATTTAGAGAGAAAAGATGGATTTTTTTTATTCATATATGGTGTGTGTATGTGTATATATATTTGATGCCACAGCCAGTGTGGATAAGGGGGGTGGGGATAAAGGCATGTTTGGCTAGGAATTTTGACTGGAAAATATTGAGAATTCTATAGTATATGAAATTAAATTAAAGTGGTCGGTTAGCTTCAATTAATTACTAATGTATTTGTTTATATATATATAAAAATAAAATTTATGCAACTTATAGACACACACAACAACTTTCTAATTAGTAGGTGATTTATTACATAATTATCTCGTTGACGTTGACAATTACAGATATTACAAATACAATTTATTATGATCAGAACATTAGAGATGCACGTCAAAGTGTTTCTAATTAGTAGATGGTTTATTGCATAATCGTTTCATTGACGTTGACAATTATAGATATTACAAATACAATTTGTTACGATCAGAACATCAGAGATGCACGTCAAAGCATTTCTATTTAGTAGGTGATTTATTGCATAATTGTTTCATTGACGTTGACAATTACAGATATTACTAATACAATTTGTTATGATAAGAACATCAGAGATGCACATTAAAGCGTTTCTTTTTAGTTAGATTAGTAGGTGATTTATTGCATAATTGTTTCATTGACGTTGACAATTACAAATATTACTAATACAATTTGTTATGATAAGAACATCAGAGATGCACGTTAAAGCGTTTCTTTTTAGTTCGATGTTCTTAATTATCATAAAATATTTTAATATATTGGTTTGTTGATATCTGAAAGGGATGATTCTAAAGTGCATTTCTAACAAAGAATTCTTATAATTTATTTAAATTAATCCAAATTCACAAAACAAATTGACTTGGACGGTCATGTAGATCAAGTAGCATTTTAATTAATTAGAGTATCTATTTTAAGTTAAAGTTTAGTTAATTATTATAAAATTGAAAAGTAATATCTAGTCGTGTTGATATGTTTACTTCTTAATATTCTGAAATCACTTGTATTCACCGTCATATAAGGTTTAAATAATATTTTTATAAAAAAAAATCATTTTCAAGACTCAATTGAATCGAGACATCTGCGTAAAAAATAAAGAATCTCCCATAATTAAAGAAGGGGTTCAATTGAGTTCTGTTCTGTTAGAAGATAAAAAGAAGTGTAAAATAAGACAAATAAACTTTTAAACTATCCTTTATCTTTACACAAGAAAAACTTTTATAATAATGACAAAGACGATGGATTCAAAAAGTATTATAGATCATAATTTTGAATATCACGAACATAATTCCTTTTTTTTTTTTTAATGAAAAATTGAAATTTAATTAGTTACTTTATTTCCATCAATTGCGGGCATGCAATTGAAAAAGTGCCATTTTTAATTTTTTTTTTAATGTGAGACAATATTCTACTGTTCTATATTTATTTATTTCATGAATAAGTAGCTTTAATCCAGTAATTTTATTTTATTTACCAATTTTCATGTTGAATCTTGGACCTAATAATATAATTGTCAATATATTATATTTAACGTTAATAATAAATATAATGAGTATTTATAATCAACACTTATATATACATATATATATATATGTTTCTAAGGATTTTAAGGACTCTTGGTACGATGACATTGATTCAAATACTTAATTATCACCAAATATTTTTACGACAAAAAATATTGCCTCTAAAAAAAAAATATTGTCACTAAATGAAAAGAAATTAATTTGATGGATAGAATAAAAGAAAATAATTAACGTCTTAGCAAATTTGTAAAGAAATCTCTAATGAAAGGAAGTGAAAAGTGAAAATTATATATTAATTTCACAAGTTTATATAATATTTGTGTTTTATATTTGATGATGGTGTTTATATTTCAAGGGATGTATTCTGTCAGGTCAAAGAAAACAACATGTATTATGAACTTTGACGATGAAAAAATTGCAAAGATTGAGTTCCTTAAGTGGTATATGTTGATGCCCATGATAGGTGGTAGATTGATGAAAGAAATCAAAAGAGAAACCGACAAGCTTAATTCTGAAGAGGTTTACATAATACTTCGAACGAATTGACGAAAGAAGTCAAACAAAGGACCGATAAACTTCTCAAGAATCTACATGATACTTCAGGCGAATTGACGAAAAAAGTCAAAAGAGGAACTAACAAGCTTATGAAGAATCTACATAATACTTCAGACGAATTGACAAAAAAGAAGTCAAAAGAGAGATCAACAAACTTTTAAAGAAGTCTACATGACACTTCAGCTGAATTAAGTAACTGTGAAAAGTTTTATAAAATATATTTCTGTACTTAATACTGATATATATAATCAAATAATTATTTATTAAATCAAAACGAATAATAACACACATGTCATGATTTTAAAGCGTGATATTCACCTTGAAAGTAAAATTAAGACACTTGTTAATTAATCATAAAAAATAATGAAGCTATATAAAAATATTATTTAAAAAATTGACCAAAAATTATGGACATGTCGACAATTTAGACAGTAATTTTCAATATTGTTGATGTTTGCAAATTCATGTGATTTCTTTTCAATTTACAAATTTACCCTTTTTAAAAAAATATACTAAGGTCTTGTTTGGTTTATTATTAATGATTTATAAGCATAGAAGAATAATAAAAGGGAAAAAGGGCCAAATTAATCTCATAATATTAAGTTTATCTCGAGCTTTTAACGAAGGGCAAAACTATTCTATCTGGAGCAAAAAATAACTTACTTGTTATTTGAACCTTATTGAGTCAAAAAACATTATAAGGACTAACGAGGATATTTTTGAGTAAAAAATATAACGAGAAATAAGACTGACCTGAATAATTCTACGATATATTTCTGATTTCACCACATGTTTTTTCATTCTCAAATCAACTTAATTTGTACATATGTAAATTAACCAAGGAAAAAATATCAAAACTTTATTTTTTTTATGTTGCCGCCATTTTTACTCGTTTTTAACTTTATTTTAAGTTTGAACATATGACCATAATAAATAAATGTTTTTGTTTGTCTTCTTTTTAACTTTATTTAAAAGTAAGCAGACAATAAAAAAATATTAATACAAATTGTGTACTTAAAAGTTTCAACAAGTAGGACCTCATGTTCCTTACCTCCACCTTTGCGATTTCCATCGCGTTCTGGTAAAAACTTATCCACACTCGATAACAGAAGAACAATGAATGTAATACATCAATACTTCCGCTTCAATGTCAAACAAGATGAGATTGGCTATATGACCTCTCACCGACAAGTGTCGTGTGCTTATTGTTTTCTTCAATGAGAGAATGTGGTCCAAGCTTATAAAGAAGACAACCTAAATGATGTAGAACTAGAAAATAAGTAGTGAACATTATACAAAAAAAATGAAATCAAATTTGTCTGGTATCAATGACAAGTATATAAATAGTGATACAAATGTGACTTCACCATGTCACAAGTATGTCCTTTCACTCAAATAATCAACAAAAAAATACACGACGAGAGCTTCGATGAGTATCTCATTCTCCTTCACTCAAAACTGGAACGATGAGTGGTTTCAGCTGTGCAAGGTACACGATTGCCCACCTATCCACGAAAAAAAAACACAGAACAATGAGTTTTCTTCTCATTGTTGACTGTTAAATCACAATTTGATGACGAAATAGCAAATAGAGAACTACTACTCCAGTACATGGAACTTGTAATAGCGACTTTTACTATAGTCAAACCTCTCTATAACAACATCATTTGTCCTGATACGTAACATGAATATGGTTGTTATAAAAGACGATTGTTATAGAGAGCTTTGACTGTAGTAATATTACACCTCGATCACAAACTAATTGGGGTCAGCTTTATGAATCGATAGTCATTATACTACCTGTTCAAGAATTTATTTTTTGCATCAAGTTTTGGTATTCTCAAAATCACTACTGTAACCAAAGTGAAAAGACTTGTGACAGTTCTATATGGGGAAATTTTATATCGTTAAACTTTCCAATCCCTACTGACATGCTCTTATAATCAGAGCCACAAGCTCTAATGGCAGTTTTGGTATGTACTAAAAGGCCATCTTTCTTTCTTAACCTTTGTGTACAGTCCAACACCCCCGTATAAATGAACTGGAAGGAGTATTGAAACGGAACAGGAGCCACTCTCCCTTTTATTTAGATAAAAAACATTTCTTATCGTAAAAACAACAATAAAATTCTATCATTGATCACTAAAATTAGTATAGTTCAGTTAATTCCTAGATCACACTAATTTAAGTGACAACTAAGTAACATTGATGGCAAACCAAAAAGTGACTACAAATAAGTTCTTAGTCAAATGACAACTTACGTGCAAGGCAAAGGAAGCTTATGAAAGACAAAAGGAAAATTGGCACTCTCTAACGACTCACTCAAACAAATTCAATCACCCACCAACAGAAGCGTTTTGGTGGCTAAAGCAGAAAACTGGTCTAAAAATACATCTCATTTTATACAATTTAGGACAGAGGAAAGCAGCTTAATATTCCAGGCATTGCACATTGATGGAGTTCACAGTTACTTGTTTCTATGCATTAAAGGATAAAAGCCATATAGCCATTGTTTCTTGATTCACCATATTTTGGAGAATATATATATTTTTTTCCCAGGGATATGCTTAATAAAAGTTGGGGGTTTATTCAGAACTACCATAAGGCGTTTCACAGTGAATAATAATCTTAACCTAAATAAGATTAATGAAAGCACTTCCTAACCACATCATCATTGTCACTCAGAATACCCACATACAAAGCAGGACGACAGGGGGCAGAGAGAGAGAGAGAGAGGAGAGAAAGTCCGAGTATGTTTGTGTGTGCGTGAAGGAATGGTATTTCCCAATTCCCACCCAGAAAAGTCTTGAGACTAGCATCAAGACGAAAGAAAGAAAATTGAACTTGTTTCATCTTCCAATATTGAGAGAACATTGAAAATCGTTACGAACACATTCATATAATTACAAGAGAGGAAAATAATGGCGTTGCAGAAAGGAAGGAGATCACGGTTTCTTTTTGTTCTAGTTTTTTTTGTATATGGTTACATGTTGACTCAAACACAAACTGTAAGATTGGAGGGTGCTTTCCAGTACCCTCTCTTGTCAAACACATAAGCACCAAAGTTTATACATAAACTCCAGCAAATTTCTTACTTGCCAAAATGAGAACTTCAAAAGTATGGAATATATATAGCAATCTACATCATATCGATCCAAAAAAAGCCTTTTTTTTATGTTTTGTCTATAAGATGAAATTAGATAATTATAAGGATTAGCTGAGGGATTGGTGAAGCTAGGCTAGAATTCACAAACCATAGTTGTTTGACGTTATAAATGAAGATTTTTCACAGAAAAATTAGACACGTTCACACATTAGATTTTATATGAACGCACTGGATTGGGAAAAATTTAAGCCTCTGAGATTCAGCAAAGAAAGGAATATCTTCAGTTATTAGTTGATTCAGATTTTTTTTTTGTTTTTGAAATTAGTAGTTGATTCAGATCTATAGCATGCAATTATGCATAGATTTCGTACACAACACTAACATCTGAGGTCATCCTAGGAAGACAATCATCATCTAAATCCTCTCACAAAGTTTATGGGATCATGTAACTTGGAAGTTCTGATTATTGATGATTTCGCTCTATCAAGGAGCCAGCCCACTCCTCAAATGAGTAACAAATTCCCCACCTTGGCTTCATTTCAATATTCTATAGTAGACAAGCTCACAACCCATTCCATATATTATGTGGAAGTCAAGCAGATGCGATAGCATAAGCAATATATTTAATTCAACTAATCAAGCAAAACATAAATTCCTCACCAAGTTATTCTTATAAGTTTCCCACACTTTGCATTAGTAGTTGCTCTATCATATAATCCCTTTGAACGTCAAAAGATAAAATACAGGAAACAGGATGAAGCAAATCCAAGGAAACATCTTACTAGTACCAGGCTTCAAGTCAAAGACATGAACTCATGCTGTCATGTTCTGAAGGTATAATATCCGTGTTGTGACTTATTTGCTTTACTTTTTACATGTTTAAGCATGTGTGGGTGTGTGCGCACGCGTGGACATTGTGCTTGTGTGTGTGTGAGAGAGAGAGAGAGAAGGGGAGGCAAACTCACATCATCCAACAGCATACTGTAGCGGTGATGATCAACGTCATGTGTAATCTGCATCACAAATTTCATTTAGCTATTAGAAACAGAGACCAAAATTATTTCAGAGGAACGAGCCTAGCTTAGAATTTAATGCATCATGGAGATTTCAGTAGATTAATTAAGACAACATTAGCAAAACTAAATAGCGAACCAGCAAAAATCACCATTTGAATTTTCGAGTTCAATTGCATTTGTTTTTTCCATCATTCGACATGCGTAAATCATGAAATACTATATGGCTCAATTTAAGTAAATAGCGAAAAGAACGACCAAGATCTCCATGATACATAGTAATGATAGAATTAGATAATCACTGTCTGGCATCAGATTTAATAGTCATTGACCTAGATATGGATCAAAGACTAGAAAACAAAGAAGCCTGGATTAAAGACATACAGTTAATATACATGTCTAGAAGAAAAAACGGAACAGAAAATGAGAAATAGCTGATAGAACTAATGAAGCTTACCACAAAACACAAAAATGACACTAATTCCTCTAAGATAACCCCCACCCCTCGCCCCATCCCTAAAGGAATACACATTTTCTCTAAAAATGCAAATCAGGAGAGGAGCTATTATTCTGCATACAGGTTCAGTGGAACCCAGATCTTTGGTTCATTCAGAACCTGTTAAGCTATCTTTTCTAGAATTCAAAATCCATAAACTAAAGACTGCAGCTCCGGCCCTCGAAGCTCTAACATAAAACTCTACTGCCAAAAAGTGATTATTTTTCTCATACAACAAACCAAACAACTCCTAAATCAATAACAATAAGCAACAAAATCGAAACCAAAACGCCACATCAGTAATGCAGACTTTATTACATCAATAATCCAAAGTTTTATACCAGAAATCATGTTCAGCATTAATAACCCAGAGTTCTATGCAAAGATTTTATCTTTTTTCCATAAACAACAAACATAACAAACCCTAAGCAAAATTTGAAGGAAACAAAGGCAAAATGAACAAAATTGACCATACAGATTAGTAGAAGGCCCTCTGTTGCAGCAAATTCTGGCACATAGAGTCGCAATAACACCCACTACCACAAAAATTAGCGTTGTCACCAAAAAACCCATTTTCGTCCGATCTCACACTGCAAAGGCAAATCTGTTCTCTGCAAAAAAAAAAAAAAACAAGTCAAAATTGGTAGAAAATTGATAAATTTTACCAAAAAATAAAATTTTGAGCTGAAATTAATACCTGTAGATGTTGAGATTGAGATTGAATCACAGAAAAATCTGAGAAAAAAAGAAAATTATGTTGAATTTCTGTTAAGAACAGTTTGCTTGATCTAACGACGGATCCATTTATCGTCAACTTTGGACTTGGGCCTGGTTCGGTTTTGTGTTAGGCCCATCTGTGTGAAATTTTGGGCTTCCTTGTCCCAATGTTTAGTAAATTGAAAATATTTACGAATGACACTTACAATTTTCTTTTTTTTTTATATATATTTTTATTAAATTAATCAACTGTATGAATAAATAATGATGTATATAATCATGCAACTACAACATATTTGGCGTAATTTTATTAGTGAGGTATTTAGAAGATAGTTTGTATGCAGTTTTATTCCTTATTTGTAACGATACAAATACGTAAGCATATGAAAAACGAAAAGTCTTTTAGATTTAATGGAATTAAGTAGAGTGTGTAATAATATATTATACCTTAGTAGATTGTATGTTTGGCCATATACATCTAACGTCTACTTTGATAACACATTTATACATATATAATTAATCACTTTTTCAATTAGAATAAGATATTATAAGCACATGAATATATATATATATATATTATGTTGCGTTTATGAAACATAGTAAAATCTCACTATTTCTTACGAAATGAAGGCTATTAACGATAACAAAAAAAACATATCCACTGAAAATCTCGCAAAATGAGGTTTGGAGAGAATAGAACGTATGCAATTCTTATCGAACACAGTAAAATCTTGCTATTTCTTCCAAAAATAAAGACTAATATTAACAACAAAATACATATTCAGTAATATCTTGCAAAGCGAGGTTTAAAGAAAATAAATCATACGGAATACATACCATTATTTCTCAAAGATACAAAAATTATTTCCAAAAAATCTATTTACAAATATATTTTTTTTCTTTAATTAAAACCCAATAATTCCAAATTAGACAAGCCCAATTAACACTTAGAAACCTCTCTTTCTAGCCCAAAATACTTTTCAATGTCTATATAAGCAATGGGAAGTATAAACCCTAAGAAATAAAAACAGATCCTTTTCAAGCAGCTTTGGCCAATACATTGTGAAAATCTCAATTATTATTATATTTTGAGATAATTATCATGTAAATATGTATTGGAAATTACTGTTTATAATATATAGTTTTATAAGAGGATCTAAACAGTAAAATCCCAAAAGGGTTGGGCATCTCAGAAAGCCATTGTTGTCTTCTCAATCAGCTCTTGGCTCGCTATGGTGCCTACAATGATTTTTTTATCATATATATACCCTTTTTTCTAGAGTATTTTTTTAAAAAAAAGATTTTTTAGTTCAAGGTTTTCAAAATTTAATTTTTGGCCAGATTTTCAAATATATATATTTTTATGAGATTTTTTAAATTTTTATGAGCAATGTTCAAATCTGTTAACTATTTTTTTTATTGTTATTTGATATTTGGTGCCCGCATTGGAGGGTTTGCCAATTCGTGTTTTTTCTAGACTCATGCGTTAAGGGAGAAGCTCTATCTATCGCATCACATCCTTTGGTGCTAGAATTAACTAGGGATATGAATTCTTATTTCGTTCGAGATAAATTTCATATTTTAATATAAATTTTATTTTTAATTAAATTAACACCTTGTTAATAATGAAAAATGATTTAGTGAAAGGATCGAATCACGGGAATGAATCTACAAGGCTATGCCAACACTGTGCCCCCTCCTTTAATTTAAAAGGCAGCTTGAAAGCTTATCTTATTATTAGAAAAAAGTTTGAAACGACGTTTTGAATTTTGAAGTTTTCGCCCACCTAGGGATCATTAGACCGACGTTGCTAGGGTAGCGCGGCTCGCTTAGTTCTTCAAACCCCTTAATTATGTTGATATTTTAATATTTTGTTATGTTAAGGAACAACATTAATTGTTTAAGATTAAAAATAACTAAACAGAAACACTATAGAAAAATTACTTTATCTTCACCCTCAACAAAATGATAAAAGTATATAAGCTAAGAGAATTTAATTGAAAACCAAAAAAAAAAAAAAATTACAAATATTTTTTTTTTTAAAAAGTCAAGTACAATTATTAGTATTGACATCTATAGTTTCACCAGTTTGAGCAGCCATGGCAAGTTCAAATTGTTTAATAGAAATTGTTGGAAAAGAAATAATCTCAGGAGGTTTTAAATTTTCCCATCCTTTAATTGGATTAATTGTTGTTGATCCATCCCATCCTATGTGTGTTAAATGCTTCACATCTGTTGGATATCCTATTTCTATCTCCATTTCTTCTTCTTCTACCTTTGATTTCCGCGCTGCGAAAAAAGAAGGATAAAAAAATTGAATATTGTTAGTGTTTTACATTGGTTGTGTGAATGAGTTGTTGTTTCACGATTATATTAGACTTGTTTCAATTTGTTGTGATTTTCGATATTAAGTACATAATAGAATTCCTTGCATGCATTGTTACTTTTTTGATTGATCAGATAAAATCTCTTGAAGATATCGTCAATGTTTATTTAGACATTTTAATTAAAATCGTAGAAATGTGTTTGTTGAACGAGACTCGAGTTGATGTGACACAATGAATGATATTTACTTGGAGTTGAGAGTGTCAATGAGTGAAGTTTTCTACTTGGTATGTCCAATAGAAAGCACCTAGTTTTTGTGTAACAACTATATTTCTTATTCATCCTCGTTTTTCAGGGGTTTTATAATTGAATTCTGAACTCGTTTCATATGAACCTTCATCTCTTTCTGGTTGATTTTCAGCAGTTGTTGTGAACTCACTAACTAATGTAAAATGCATTATCATTGGTATTCAATAGGCACATTTCATCCATAAATTAAGTGTTTTACTGATAAAAAACTCAGTTAAGATGTCTAAATAAACATTCACAACAACGTTAAAAAGATCATGTATGTATTTGATCTTTTTAGCTTTGTCTTTGTTTGAAAAAAAAAATAGAACAAGAGAACTAATGAGAGTGACATCTTACAAATAGAGACTATAATGGTTTATTGCTTACCAAATAATTGGGAGAAACCTTTGAAATGCATTTTCAATCTTTGCACATTTTGTGAAAATCTTGGTCTTGTCATGGTCCAAAATCCCCAAAAGCTCTTCATTTTTACACTCAATGAGTTCTCTTCTCCTTCTTGTCTTTCTTGAATAAGCCACACACACACAAATTAAAGTAGCAATGTCATAAAAAGATAAAAGAATAACAACATATACAAAAGCTACTTGACTATACCAACACTTAAAAGATTGTTGTTACGTTGTTCAAAAATCAAGAACTCAGAAAGACTATATTCTAAATTTGCCTCTGGATGTGGGGCGCATTCAAAATACATACAGATTTGAGCTAAAGTTACTGAGTTCTGCCGAATATGTAATTTCTATACTGACGGGACAGGGGTGGTAAAAGGGTAGAACAACCATACTTGTTTTTTGTGATGAATTCTTTGTTTCCTCAAGTTGGCTTTTGGTGGTCACTTCAACACTTGACTCAGAACCACACCCTATAAAGAATGGCAACATGAAAAACTTCTCTATTGATTTTTCTTTCATATTTCTTCCAATTAGCATAAGAAATCAAATAGTGAATATTATTATAGCATATAAATCACTAGAAATGGGAAGATATGTGTATATATAGAAAGAGAGTTATCATAATGAGATGTGTTAAGCAATTGGCTTAAATAAGAAGTTAGAATGATTTAGTTATACAAATGTAAGACATACCCAATATTAAAGTAAGTTGGTGGCAATATGGCATTAAATTAGAAAAGTAAAAAAAGAGAATATTGAAATGATGGAGTGGGTTACAAACTTAATAAAGTGGATATATATAGTTGGTTAAACTGTGCAACTCAACTCAATGTTGGCTGATTACTTGTCCAATATATGTAATAAACAAATCTATGTGTGTGGGGTGGGTGGGGGTGGAGGGGGTGTACATGGTTTATACATAGTTATATTTAGGGTTCGATTAGTCTGAATTTGTGCAGAAAAATTTCACTTTATGAGATAAACCTAGCATCGTTTAGCAAGAATAATTTTATGTCAAAAGATTGATTCTGAAACCTCTAATCAAGAATAACGGAGTACTTGCTGGTTTATCTAATTTTTCTTTGGTGGTGACATATATGTACTTGTATATTCTTTTTAAGTGAGTGATGTATATATATGCCACATTAAAGTCCCATAGAAAGTATTAGAAGTATGTATCAATAGAATTTTACTTTATTTATATTGATGATGATAGTTCAGATAGTTGTATCATTTTTCAAGAATCAAAATAATTATTTTAAATCAACTAACGGTACAGCGGAGTGATCGATACTAAATATTTTTTTCGTTTTTTCTTGATCAAAGTTTCGAGTTCAAATCTTGAGTGTGGAATCGCCTTGTTGAAAAGTGCCTTATTTTTCAATATAAAATTTTTCGATACAAATTCAAATTTAGTCAAACTTGAATACTAGTATCAGATAACGAGTGGAAATTTATTGAGTATCAAGTTATCCTCTTCTACAATCTTTCCTTTTTAGTTTAATAATCCTTAGTGAACCTACTCATTCCCAATTCTTCCAATCACATTGCATGAGGAAGAGTAAATCCAAAGGGAATTTAAATATTAAAAAAAAAAAAATCATTCAAATTGGCCACATGTATTTCTTCATTCTCACAAAAAGTAAAAGAAAGTCAAAAGAGTTTGGTGTACTTTTATTTGATATTTCCAGAACACCAGAAGTGGAATTGAGTGTTTTTTTTTTCATTTTTGGATTTGGTCCAAGCTGACTTGCCCCTTTAGGTAGGCCTTATCTAACAATAATTATTGTCACTTGCATATAGATGAAAAGGAATTTCCAAGCATTTGGTGATCTCTGGATAACAAAAAACTGATATAATCCGACAAGTAAAGTCTAGGAAGGATAGAATATTACATAGACTATACCCCAACTCATATGAGATAGAAAGGTGGTTTAAGATAAACCCTCTTACACCATATAGAGTTTGAAGGGAAACAAAAGTTGGAACTTTACTTTCAAACACATTGAATTGAATGCTTTCTATTTCTGTTCTTTCTTTGCTTTTCTACTCTCTCAACTAAACTTGAAGAGAGTCAAATAGTTGCTCCAACAGTTGTTAAATAGACAACAGTAACCTATATATACAACTCATAGTCGCGATTTCTGGTATGGAAACGAGTTATGTGACATCAGTGCTACTACCAGTGTAGCCGATAACTGGCAGCTTGCATAAGGGGGTGGAGAAAGTAAGCACCTAATGTCAATGCTGTTATCGATAAATATGGCAATCTGATAAATTCCTTGTAATAATCTTCAGGCAGCTTTTGGCGGCCATCAAGAATAGCTGCAAATGGAATGATACTCGTTCTGTTCTTCACGACTTCAAAAGCTTCACCATATCGTATGGCTAACCTCCGGTCCCCATTCCAGGCACCAAACAGATGATGTCCTATCAAACCTACTGAGGCTGCCACTGCAACTGAATTCCCAATCCACAGTGTGTGAGCTAAGCACCATATCACCTGACCAACCAACTGATATGGAGAAGAGAAACTTCACTTAGCTGTCAAAGACGGGATAGCTTTTAAAAAGATATGAGACAGCAAATAAAAGCAAAAATGCTGATCCGTTGTGTTACATATATGCACAAAGACAACAGCAATAAGTACGCGAAGGACACATATTTTTTCGATTTGCAGGACTTGAGATGATTCCTCTTTATTAAATCCTCAATTATGGAACAGTTTTTTCATCAATTTGTAGGTTTATTTCCTTTCATGAAATAGCAGAACTGGATTACAATAACCTTCACCTCCTTTCCTGTACAGACTCTTTTTTCTACAGCAACATCTGTCCATTGCTTCTTGTGATATTTATTGTTGTGACATGCCTTATTTAACTCCTTTGAAGAAAACCATCGACCTATAGAGCCGATTCTTGATTCTAAGAATCAAAGTTAAAGTGTAATTTTAAATGTAAGACTGAAATACACGAACAACCTTAAAAAGTTTAGTCCTAAAACCCTATAGAAATGATAAATAGAAATCATGACTCTAAACCTCCTGTTGTTATAGCACTTCACGTCATATCCCAGAAAATAAAAGAACCGGAGGAAGGTGATTAGACATGATATGTCACATCTTCAGCTTACTGAGGATATGGCCCTATATCCTATATATGTAGGTCGAGTATTAGAGTAGAAGAGTAGTAGGTAGCTGAGTATTGTCGTACTTTTATGTGGAGAGGACGGGGGCTAGTCTCCTCTTCTCCTCTTCTCCTTCTCTAGTAGTCGTATTTCATTCTTCAATTTTTACTACTACCTGTTGCCTCATTTGCTTTGTATATCTCGCTATTTTGTTGTCATTATTTTTCTTCCTATCTTACTTTGATCACACTTCTTTTGAGTTGAGAATCTATCGTAAAACACCTCTCTACCCCCACAAAGGTTGGGGAATAAGATTTGTATACATTCTACCCTCCCCAGACCCACTAGTGAGACTACATTGGATATGTTGTTATTATCTTATCCCGGAAAATTAAAACATATACAACGGTAGGTTACATTTACGGGAAAGTTGAGCATATACCTGTGGATGCCTGGTAATCCTCATGATCCCAGTTTCCCAAAGATGCATTTTGGGCTTGTCAACAGCCGCTACCTCTAGTAAATTGAATGTCGATGGGTAAAGGAAGAAGAAGGAAATAAAGTTAGAAACCCAAACTAGTTCATGAATCCCAGCAATGCTGTTTAATTGCCATAACTGCACTCCATCGTATCGGTGGTTAATGAAATACACCTGTATATCATCATAAGAACCGTTGGTTATGTTAAATTTCCATCTATCAAGCATTGAACTGTAGAATTATAAAAGTTGCCAAAAAATACTAAATTCTCAGTTTCTGCCGGCAGACTAGAAACTCACAATTGTGCTGACTGCCAATGGCAGGGATATTCCAGCAAACAACACACGGAAAGCACGCTCCCCAATGAGTTCCTCACCTTTGTCTCTAAGACTAGCAAGACCACTGTGAACTATTGCGAAAATCAAGGTAAGGGAAAGCATTACAATCTGCACAGAAACATTTGGATAAACTTTCAGCAAACAGAAATTTAGTGTGCAAAATGGAAAAATTTATAGTGTTGGTTACCAAGAAAGCCAAAGTGGACGCGAAAATAACCAAGTATACAGAGAAAAAACAACAGAAAATAAACTACGGACAACTCTATGTTGGCCAATATGATTCATCAAGAATTTAATGCATTTCTTGCCTATTATCAAGAAGAGTAACAGAACGAATCCAGAGCAAAGAAATACTTTTCGAGCATTATCAAGGCTAAATAGTCTTCATTGCAAGGTGAAGACATTATGTTCCTCTACATGTGCCCAAACATAAGCAACCTCATATAGTTGTTAAGAGTTTTTCAGTAAAACTAAACTAACAAAAGCTTCCCCTTATAGAAGGCTTGAATGTAAACCAATTCATAATTTCGTTTTAGGAATTACCCAAAGTAACTACACAATAGAATTTGTATCATCGTTCAATTAAAATTTCTCGAGTACCAACTTTACCAAAATCGGAATAGTCTCTATACTACTAAGTTAGTATGAAACGGGTTGCATTGAAATATTTCTTATTTCTTATCGATTCCTGTCAAAAAGAAACAATTTTAACGAAATTATTATGAATGAAAGTTTGCAGATAAAGATTTATCTATCTTTTTGTCATCTCCATAAAGCTTAAAAGCTTAAAGCTTGATCCTACCAGCTCAATCCCTAACCATGCTGATAGATCAAACTAGTTCCTGATTTTTAAAATACAGATGCCAGGGATGACTCGTGTTGCCACCTTTTTTATTCCAACCAATTATTGAACGAGCAACATGATACATAAGTACATTTTATCAACTATACTGTTATACACATTTTATTACATGTTTTTTTTTTGTTGCTACAATTAGCACTTAACTCAAGCAAGAACTTTTATATCTACCTGAACGGTCCCTTCGATTTATATGATAAAGTCTTCAACAAAAACAACATATCTAACATAATCCCACAAGTGGAGTCTGGAGAGGGTAGGATGTACACAAACCTTACCAATACCTTTGTGGGGTAGGGAGGCTATTTCCAAAAGACCCTTAGCTCAATTATATGCTAAAGTCTAGATATCAAAAAAAAAAAAAAATTTCTCCGACAACAATCAGTGGGTGATATCACACAAGGGTGTGAGCTAGCAGTCACTTGAGACTAGAATGAAGACCATGTTAGACCAGGGTTTAAATCCTGGCAGCAGCCAAAAATAAAAGAGAGTTTGATAATCTCTTCCTATTTGTCTAATTCTTGGTGAGTAGAGTTACTTAATACCTATATTTGTAGGAGGATATAAGTACCCGATAAAATAGTAAAGGTATGCCAAAGCTATCAGATACACTAATATTAAGAAATATGCATATGAACAATAACCAAGCTTTGGCAGAAGTGCTACAAGGAGTGCAAATGAGGAAGAAGTGAGAACTCCGTCCGCTGTCAGAAAACTACAAAAAATTTATAATCACTATACAATAAAGTTAAGAAACAGAAAATAAAATAATGGAACATCCAGCATTTGGCCATGCTTCTTTTTTTTTTTTCCACTTCTCCTCCAGAGTTCAACCTCTAGAAAACACGTTAGGCCATAAAATTCTGTAATTTCAACAATTTGAAAACATCAGAAAGCTTTCTTACTTCTTCCTTCCAAATTCCTCACAAAAATTCAAAAACAACTACCTTTTGTAGGCTTTGCTTCACATTGCTTCTCCTATTAGTTATGTTTTCATCACTTTTTTCTTCTTCTTTATATCTGAAATTGTTGCACTTGAGCTGAGAGTCTTTCCAAAACAACCTCTCGTACACTACCTCACCAAACCCTACTTGTTGGATTTCACTAGGTACGTTGCCATTGATGCTGTAACTCCATTTTATACTAATAACCAAATTTACACAAGGAATTTTCAAATATCATTTTTCACTTCGAAAACAAAAACTATGTTTGTTCAAATACTCACAATTTCCATGGCCAAACACTTACTCACAATTTCCAGAAAAGTTATCTTCTTTTTTTCTGTTCTAACAATTCATACACCAATAACCAAGTAAAGAATAAAATCAAAAGCAATATCTCAAGACCCAATTCATAAAAGAGTAAATACAAACAGAACAGATTAAGCAAATTAAGCAAATACCCACACCTCATGGCTATCTGAAATACTTGAAACAGCATCAATGAATGATTTTCCAAATCCAGTAGAGTTGTCAATCCAAACAACATTAAGAGCATAAAGCACAACACCAAGAATCCCAGTAAAATAAACCCAAGATGAAATCTTTTGTTTGGATAACTCAAACTCTGCAGAATCTTCACCCACCATCAAGATATCATCTTTTTCATCTGTTTGTGTTCCTCCCACTGAAATTGGCCAAAATTCCTTTCTGGGTTTTGAGGAAAATGGAAAAAGAGAGCTGGGAAATGGTAAAAATGGAGTCTTGGTGGATGGTTTGTTGGTGGAGTGATATACTATGGCTAAGGTTTGTTTGGGAGCTGGAATTTTATGGAGTTTTTTTGATAGTAAAGGAGAGAAAGGAGAAAGAGGGTGTGAAAGGAAAATTGAAGAAGCCATTTTTACAAGATTATGTGAGCTCTAGTGTGTCACTGTGTGTGTAGGTTGGTATTTATAACTTGTTTTTGGCCAAGTTCCTTTTTTTTAAAAAATATAATAAATGGGGTAGGGTAAGTGGAACAAGCGATTACAAAGTGCAAAGTCGAATTCATACCAATAAGATGAAAAATTATATGCTAAATTTAAGATTATTTTGAGAAGTATTTCGAAGATTTTGTGAAATAATCTCTTTATCTTTACAAAATAGTAATAAAATCTACGTATGCTTTAACCTATTCAAATCCACTTAATAAGATTTTATGAGTATTTTAAAAATATAACAACTTATATTTATCCAAGATTTTAGAAGGAATTTGGAAATGAGGTTATCTTTTTGTGAAAAATAATTTTACTATTACTCAAGATTATTTATTTTATTCAATAAAAATTGATTACATACCTTAATTCTCTAAAATAAATTAATTGTTTTTACAAAACAATGTGACCAAACAAGTCATTAGGCAATGGGAAAAAAGGTATCTTAATGGAGATGTGCTCTTTGGTGGGTATTTTGGACAGCTAGTGGAAAAAAAAGGGTAAATGGCACACTACTTCTTGTGGCTAATTTTGTTGTTTTCTATTTTGTTTTTGGTTTGGGTCGGCAAAACTACCTATAAAAAGAATAATACATAAAGCGTATTACTTGTTTTGTGTCAATAACATACGTGGAGTCTGAAGAGAGTTAAATGTACGCAAATCTTATCACTACCTCTGACTATGTTTTTGTATATTTTGCCAAGAGCATGACGATTGTTGAAGGAATTCTTATTTGGAACTTTCAAATCAAACTATGGTAAATCTCAATTTGAAGCACATTGTAGATTTTTTGGCATCTAGATTCAACTTACAAGCAACGCGATGTGAAATTTCACCAAGTATGTTGTTATCGTTCAAACAAGATTAGCCCCTCGCAAAGCCTGTTTGCTATATATCAATAGCTCAAAGCTCATGAAATTTGATGCTATAAAACACTGATTGATAAAAGGTACACGATTGTTGTGTCCTTGCTAATGGAGATCAATTCAAAACTCGAAGAATAAATTGACACACCCTCACCACCCTTTCCCAGTTCAAACCAAGATTTTGTATGCAGCAAGGTTCAAACTTGTGGCGCGTGCTCCTGTATCCCATACACTGATTGGTTGTCCTTGTAAGGTAGGGGTACGATCTACATACACACTACCCTCCCCAGACCCCACTTGTAGAATTACACTGGGTATGTTGTTTGTCCTCGAAACCAACATAATGGATAAATAATGACACCCAAGAGCACTACTATTAACACCAGCTGAATGGTAAATTTCAATACTTTTTTCCCCTCTCCAATAGGTGTTCTACATCACTGTCAAAACCTGCATCAGAAAATTCTGATGAGATTCATAGATATGCACATCAAGTAACACACAAAATGATCCTCTTCTCCTCTGTCCACAAATACTACACAAGGAGAACTGCATTGAAACAAACCATCATTTTCGGGACTATTCGTCACTTGAGCCTAGTTTCCTGCATATACCATTCGAGAGAAATGAATCACTAGCAATTAAGTGATCATGGAGAGTAACAAGCATCGAAAGCACATCTTATTCCCATATAACTTTTACAGCAGAGGTGACAACACCAAGTTACCCTGACTTTTACCTGGATTTGCAGCAAGAGAATAATAATACCTAACACCAAATTTACACACTCCGATGTACCATTGAAAAGGGAAGGTTGTTTTCACAGGGGCTTTAGGGAAACATAAAATTGCTGGATGGATATATCCCTCAAACTTGGGAGGTTTCCTTGTAAACCTGGTCCAACAAAAGTTGTTTTTGTGACCATTTTCTTCCATTGCTTGGATATGAATACGAGAACAGCACAAAAAAGTCAGATAGACGCATTCCATTCAATTCCAAAGACAAATAAAATGTGTAGACTCTAACAAGACAAAATAAGAACATTGAGCACGTCACACGTGCTAGCAGCAAGTAAATTCAGTCTAACCAACAAAGCAAATGAAACTAGATGACTGAACAATACATACTTTTCCTTTTACAAGATCTTACCATTCTAAACATCTTGTCCTAGGCAACGGACTTAAACCTGTAACGGAAAAGTATCTTATTGATGCATTGACATAACTTTCCACGCTCATTATAGCAAGTGTACCAAAGCTTACAATCCAGTGAGCCGGTAAGGTAAAGAGCCAAGGGAATGACAATATCTTTGGCAAAGGCACTTCCTATACACACTGTCTTTTTTGCATTCTAAAAAAATGGCAGTTCACATTCTCTATCATCTCTCTTCTTTTTTTTCCAATAGTGTTACTACGAATCTACAAGCAGAAGGTTCAACATTTCAAACTTTATTTTAAAGAAAAAAGGTTAACATTTTAAAAATTTACAAAGTCAGTACCTGTTTTCATTTACCACCAAATCTACAAAGAAGATGGAAAGCCAACACCTGCATCTAATCAACATACCTTTGCTCTTGTAGTTTTCTCACAGTCCATTAGGTATACTGGAACAGTGTCATCATGAACATCATCATCAACCTAGTGCATATGATGATTCCTCATGCATAGAAATTCAAGCAAGTTTGCTACTCTACAACATGAGTATATAGAAATTCAAGTAACTGTGTTATAAAAGTTACCACAGGCTTTTATTTTCCTAACAAGATATTATTGGGGGTGACTGAATACCATGCTTCTTCCTGTGCAACTCTATGTAATCTCCCTGTAGCAGTTTCAATTCAAATAGCAGCTTTGGTGGTACTATCAGTAAAGGAATCAAGCAATACAGATAATAATTTAAGATAACAGGGTTTATAAAATAATATAGGAGAGGAACTAACCATGGCTGATCACTGAGAATCATGTATCTAGTTAAACCTGTTTATATCATTACAAAGTAAGTCATTTCTAAATTGAGTAAACAAAACTTAGGAAATAATTTGCCCAGAAAAGATAATAGACAAAAATGAAACATCAAATGACAACGGCATCCATTCTTATACAACTGAGTATCTGCCCGGTTGAGCTGAACCAGGAAGTGATGATGCTTGCATGGTAATGTCCTCCAAAACACGTTTCAATTCTGCTTTTGCTCTCTTGACAGATTGCTCCGTGGGGCCTTCAATGAACAAGTACAATTTCCTTTCCCCAAACCCTGGTACCTTGCCAGGTGGAACATACTGTCCTCTAGTGGTGATGGCAGCTCCTGTCCATTCAGAAATAGGGCCCAGCGTCTCCTTGTGTGTAACCTTCCAACGAGCATTTTGAGGAAAATCATTTATCTCTAATTCTGCTTCATAATGTTCAGGCATTGCATCGGCCTGAATCTTTGCTAAGTTATGCTGCAAGTTTAAGGCAGCTGCCAATGCTGTTGCTCTTGCTGTCACATCATTAGAGCCAACTGACAGTCCATTTCCAGCAGCAACTGCTGTTGCACCTGGTATATTAATACCAAGTGCACCAGGCAACGCAACAGGTAATCCACCACCATTGGGAAGAAGCTGAACAGCTGAAACTGGAGTTGCTGCTGACGCCATACTCGCTTTGGAAGCAGCAACAAGAGCAGCGGCTTGAGCAAGGGCAGCCTGCTGAGAGAGGTCGCCGCCTGCTTTTCTAATTCCTTCATCTTCATCCTCTGAATCTGATTTATCTTCCTCAAATCCATATTCTTTTGCCTGTGCTTTTTTGGCTGCTCTCCTCACTTCATCCTCTTCTTCATTAAATTTAAAACCACTACCACCATAACCAGTCCCATGTGCTTGCTCAAGTCCCTGATTAACCTTTGCCATGAAACTATCAGCAAGAGCTTTCAGGTCATCTGGAACAACTTGCTCCGACAATTGTAAAGCTTTTAGAAGATCAGGTGCATATCTTGCATCATCTTCGGATATGAATGTGATGGCACAACCTTTCTTACCAGCTCGACCAGTCCGCCCAACCCGATGAACATAGTCCTCATAATGGTTCGGAACATCATAATTAATTACCAGTTCAAGCTCCTTCACATCTAAGCCCCTAGCTGCTATACTAGTGGCAATTAACAAATTACATACATTACTTTTAAAGTCAGATATGGTGGACTCACGATCAGTCTGATCCTTCGCCCCATGAAGGGAGAGACAGGGATAACCATGCTTGAGCAAATCTCTAAATAAAGCATCACATTTCTCCTGTGTGTGAACAAATATCAAAATTTTACCTTTTTCGTACCATTCACCGAGCAGTTCAAGAAGCCGAAGGAATCTATCACTTTCAGGCCTCACCTCAACTAACTGTGTTATATCCTTGTTCACAACACTTCTACCACCTACCTGTATTTCAACAGGCTTGTTCAACACTTTACGAGCTAGTATTTCGACCTGACGAGGAAAAGTTGCAGAGAACAGGACTGTTTGACGGTCTGGCCGTGTGTTTTGGACAATTCTTGTGATCTGAGGTTCAAATCCCATATCAAACATCCGATCAGCTTCATCCATGACCAAGTACGTGACTCTTCGCAGGTTTGTTATCTTCCCACCACTTGTACAGAGTATATCAATCATCCTACCTGGAGTGCACACAACAATTTCGGCTCCTCGTTTCAATTCACTAATTTGTTGGGCAACGCCGGAACCTCCATACACAGGTACACAGGTGAGACCCATCACTCTCGCGAACTTCTTAATATCACTATGAATTTGCTGCACAAGCTCTCTAGTAGGGGCCATTATTAGCCCAATAGGACCATCTCCAGACATCAGAGGAGGCTGGTCCTTAATATGCCTCAGCATTGGTAATACAAATGCCAGAGTTTTACCAGAACCGGTCTTAGCAATCCCAATACAATCCCGGCCACTCATAATAACTGGTAGAGCCTGAGCTTGAATAGACATGGGTTTCTCATAATTCAGCTTCTTGATAGTGTCTAGCATCTTGGAAGAAAGTCCTGTCTGATGCCATGTTTTGATTGGTTTCGGAACATCCTTGCCATGGATCTTCAATTCCAGTTGTTTCCTGTAAGCAGAAACCTCTTCAGTACTCATTCTCAAAATTTCCTTAACTTCTATGTAGAAGTTCTTTCTGAAAGGAGGATATTCAATCTTTGAATGATCGACTAATGATAGTTTCTCGACCTTGGTTTTCTTGACCCGTTTCATAAATTCTTCATCATCTTCTTCCTCCAAAGGATCATCATCATTCTCAATGTCCCCATAATCTGAATCTGAATCTTCACCGGGGATAATTCTTCCCATGGTTTTCTTCGTGCTCATCTTAGGCTTTTCTTCCTTGCTTGGACCCTTTTTCTCTTTCAAACTGGAATTTTCACCATCCAAACTACTGACTACGGATTTGTTAAGCTTCTCAACTTCAGGCAAAACCATAGAGTTCATAAAAGCATCCAATGGGTCAATCTCATCATCGTCAACTACACCATCACCGCCATTCTGAATAACAGGGGAATCAGATCCAATGCTAGAACTAACCACCTTATCAGCTCCATTTTCCGAGTCCATGACCTTGCCACTATGATCCATATCAATATCCATCCCAGTTTTCCCTTCAGCATCTTCATCATCAGACTCACCATCCAAAGTCCAAGTCTTACCCAGCTTAGGTTCTTCAGCACCTGCATCAACCCCAAGTTTCTCCCTTTCAGACTCCTCTTTTTTCCTTTTTAGCTCTTGCCATTCCTGAACTCTCCTCCTTCGCTTCTCCATTTCATCATCTAATTTCCTTTGCTCCTCAGCTAGATCCTCTTCTCGACTCTTTTGATTCTTTTCTGCTGACACTTCATCAGTGCTGCCTTCCCTGAGCCTGTTGTTTGGTTTGCTACTCCTTTCACGATCCCTCTCCTTATGATGATGATCATCATTCTCCCTCTTTCTCCTCTTCCTTTCACGATCCTTTGCATCGACTTCATCATCACTCCCCTTTTCATATACTTCCCTGTGTCTATCCTTTTCGCGACTCCTCTCCTTCTCCCTTTCTCTCCTCTCTCTTTCTCTCTTCCTCTCCTTCTCCTTCTCCCTCTCCCTCTCCTTCTCCCTTTCCCTCTCTTTCTCCCCCTCTCGTTCTTCCCGATCTTCCTTATCCTTTTTTTCACGCTCTTTAACTTTATCTCTAGGTTTCTCATCATCATCACGAACCTTGCTGCTCTTTTCACGCTCCTTATCTCCTCTACTGTGCCTATCCTTGTGCTTTATCCTATCTCTATCTCTATCAGCACTTCTCTCTCTTTCATAACGGCTGCTTTTCTCTCTCTCTCGGTCCTTCTTATCACGATGGTGATGCTCTCTGTCCCTCTTGTCTCGATCTCGATCCTCCTTATCACGATGACGCTTCTTCGAGTCGTCCTCTCTCTTCGACTTGTGCTTCAACTCTTCCATTTAGATAGTCGGAACTCGGAAAGCTAAAGCAATAAACCCCTGCCGGAAGCAACCGGAAGCAGGCAATCGCCGGTACGCTAGCTTATTCCGGCCAAATTCCCAACTATCTCCGGCGAAATCGCCAATTATTTTCCAGACACTGGTTTTCAAACCCTAATTTTTTTTTCTCGTACTACTTTATAGGTCGAGTGAAGTTAAATGGAGTGCTAAATAGAAAAAGCCAAACTAAATCCAAAATTTCCTTTTCGGTTTTGATTTTATTTTTAATAATGATAAATTTTTATTTTAATTTAAGAAAAATAATTAAATATTTGAAAAGTTAACTTAATTAATTTAACTTTTCTTCATAAAATATTTTTTTTCGAAACGGAGATATATTTGAGATATGGTGCGAGTAGATTTGATGGAGGACAAGATATAAGAAATGAGACTGAGATGATTCGAGCATATGAAGAGGAGATGCATAGATATCCTAGCTAGTGTGAATGTATGAGAAGTTGAAGGATGAGTTAAAGCGAGAGTAGAAGTAGACCAGACAAGTATTGGAGATTTGCGATTAAACAGAGCATGATGCAACTTTAACTTATCGAGTTCATGACCTTATATAAGAGTCTACGGAAGCACAAATTAGTATAGAAGGTTAGTACACAATTAAGTGTCATCTCACTTATCCTTTCATACTAGTACTCATAGTATTACTATTATAGTTTCTTATTCTCCGACTTCTACCTTTGCGATCGTACATTTTTGTCTCGAGAGAAAAGAACCTCTAAATCCGATTTTGTCATTATGATACGAAGGAAATCAGCAGCTCGGCGCAGAGCCTACCCGACCACCATGAATGACTTGGGGAACCTTTATGTCGTCGTTCGCCTCTAAAATCCAGTCGCCTTCGCTTGTCTAGGATACTTTTTGTCACTATAGCGAAATGCTGATATAGAAAACATACGATATAACATGAAAAATTGACTCCAAAAGTGCGGAGAATGACTGTTTATAGAGAGAGAGGTCTGACTATACTAGAAATAAGGCTCTGTATATAAGGCTTTTTTCTTAAGGACACTGTACATGGTATACTAGGACCAAAAACTGAGCCAAGTTCCTAGAGTTCAACATGAACAAAAACCAGAGTTTGATCATTCCATCACCTATGAGGAGACCTAATTTTCCCAGTACATCGATCCATCAGGGGTATTATGTGAACAAGTCGACATACTCGGAATAATGCCTTCGGTTGTATTGGAGCAAGCTTGCATATGTTCGATCCCAGATTCCGATATAAAGAGACTCATCGTCTGGACTCAGAGACACCCCAGATATCTCGCCAAACATGTCAATTTCTTGACGCTTCTTGTAGTCTCCTGCAGCATTGTAAATGTGGATGAAATCTGCAGGTTCAGCCACCACCAAGAACTGCCCATCTGATGAGTAATGAATAGATCGAACAGCACCCATGTTTCCTTTCAGCACTGCTGTAGGTGATGACAGGTTTCTCAAGTCCCAGATTCTGCAGGTTTTATCTTGATTCCCAGTAGCAAAGGTATAGCCATCAGGGTGCCATGCAGACGCGAAAGAGTAGTCTAGATGACCAACAATCGAGCCAACCGTCTGATACAGTAAAGAACTTCAATTAGAACAGATTTATGGGATCATAAAAAGGAGGACTATGCATGACAAAATGTAAGAAACAAATAGAAGCAAAATTCATTGAAATTGGTTCATAGATTCTTGCCATATAGTCACCTCACTATAAATGCAGTTAAGAAATGGCCAAAGAAACCTCAGACTCAACTGTCTGAATTAATAACTGATACAAGGTAAGCACCCGATGAAAAACTTTTCATTTCATCTGATTTGAAGGTAATGATTTTTAATACCTTTCCGTTGCAGGAATCAACAAGTAAGCCAGTGAGATCATCTCCAACAACAGTAAGAATCTTGCTATCTGGGCTCATTGAAGTATGCTGCAAAAATAACCAATGAAATTATGAAAACATGAGATGATGAGAGATTCCATATTTGAATAGCACTTAAAGACGGATGCATCTCAAAGATCTTCTCTTTCACAAATAATCAGAATTAATAGGTAAAAAAAAGTGTGTTCACCAGGCCTTATGATAGGACGTCAATTACAAAAAAGAGCAGTAAAAGTTAGATAAGAAACTGACATTCACAGGCCAAGGGAAACGGAAGTGGTTCATAAGCTGAAATTTCTCCATGTCATACTCTCTTACACCACAATCATTATTGGCTGCCATAAAATGAAGCCCACTGCTGCAAAACAATTAAGACATTTAATCAGTTTGAATTTAGAACTAGTCTGACAACTGATATTATATGCATACTACCTCAAGCTATCATATATATCGACAGCATTTGTAATAGCATTATCCTCATAAGTGGTCCTTGCGCAGAAGCTTATACCTGGCTTATCCAAACACTGCATTATATGAAGCTAAGTTAAGTAAGGATGACAAAAGATGCATGCCGTATAAAGATTCAATTTCATTCAAATTTAATTATCCAAGTCTTGCTAGTCTTGAGCTATCAATAGATATTATATAGGCAGGAAATTGTTTTAAAAAGATGCTCATGAACAGCAGAAAAAAACTTGAAAAAGCTTGCCAACAAGTTAACATGACCCTATCCTTCCATATCTAACATAATCCACCTATACGTGCATTTAATTATTGTGGAAACAGCAAGAAAGTATAAGAAAATAACTTTGTTGTATAATCTTTTTGCATTTGATTAATTCAGAAAGTGATCTCATGCTCTCTTGCATTTTTCTGTTATTCGGCAGAAGTTTTCCCACAAAATCAGTCCTGGAGACTCACTTGAAGGAGTTAGCAAAATCCCAAAATGCCTAAATATTCACTTCAGTTTTGCCGAGACCTCTTTGTCTCTAGATTATAAAGCACCCCTTACGAAACAACAACACACACAGTGAAAACCAATGAGTAGGGTCTGGGAAGGATAGAGTGTACGCCGACACACAATTTATGTAACAACAACAATTAAATAGTTTGACATTTCCATAACAAAAATAATACTATTGTTAATATGTTAAACCATATCACTTTATGTCACAACATAATTTATCACAACAATAGCAATCACACACCATATTGATTTTATGACCATATATAGTTAGGCGGTCAAGATTTCTGTTATGTGGTCCGGCTTAGCTAAGAGGTAGCGCATCACATTGTAAGTCAATTGAACATTTGAAAGAAAGTCAGTTTCCACCTCTCATTTTTTATAACCGAGAAATACCCGAGACACAGTTCGGAACTCGGAGTATAATGAGTCCAGCCAAACTTTTTATCTGCAACAGGGTTTGCCTACACATCTTGCTTTCTTACCACCAGACCAAAGACCCACAACTTTCATCTTTTCACTTTGATTTCATAAATTTTATCCAGAAACTTATTGTATTATATCTTCTTGATGACACTCATAACAAACCCAACTAACCTTACAAATGAGTTCCCCTTGGAAGCCCCCTGCGACAACAAAGCGATTCTTCACTGCCATTGTGCTGACCTGTGTTTGTGTTAGACCTTCTAACAAACTTCCTGCATGTTTCTAGAGGCCAAAGTAACAAAAAGAGTAGGTAAGTCATAATCAATAAGGGAAGAAACAACAAATAATATAAACATTTAATAGATATCAAAGAGAACATCTTGACAAGATGGGTGCTTGCATGGTAAGCACCCTCCGCTTCCAACCCTGAGAAGGGGTAAAAAAAAAGAACCTGAAAACCAAAACTCAAGAGGGACTTCTAAAAGTATCAGTCTTCTAGATGACCGGGACGGGGAAATGGGCACTCTTTCAAACCCCGTCACAATGTTAACAGAAGAAAGAAATGATAAGATACATACACATAAGAGTCCTCATCATGGAAACATGACACTGACACCAGCATGAAGAAGAAGAAGTACAGGTACCCTAGAAATTAAAATAGAAAAGAAGTCACTAAGTGCATTTTGGATTACCTCTGACGGTGCTATATGTCCAGAGAAATCGAGGACTTCGGACAAGTTGTGGGAAATGGAAGACCAGTGCATAAGTGAGTAGTTCGATATAATATACACATCGTGTTTTGAAGTAGCCCAAACCAAGTTCCTTAGCTGCAAAACAAGTGGCATAAAGAGAGCATTAAAATTACCTCTCAACAAGTGGAAAAGAAAACATGTAAACACCATGAATAAACCAAAATATTTCCGAACAAATAAGTAGTTAACAGATTCATTTTGATCAGTAACTGCAGTGAAGAAATTAATCCAAGAACATCAGACATGGGATGGAGAACCCCCCCCCCCCCCACGGTAATTTCTTGTCTTGGCGCAATCGGGTTTCAGAAACCCATTCCATTTCCTTTATCTTTGACCAATCCCTAACTGAGGAGACTTCCCAAATATCTTAGGCAATTTTTATGCACTCTAACTAGAGTTTTCTTGTCATATTGTATTGCATGTAGTGCTAAAATTGATGAAAGTAAATAGAGTATGCTTCTATTATTTAAAGAAATTTTTAAGGTTTCCTTTTCATATACTATAAGTTGGGATTATATGTGTTATGTTTCCCAAATTTTCGTACTTTCATGTGCCAACGTTTAAAATGTAGCTGTGCTATTTTCTGCCACTAATTAGTATCCTGTTGTCCATTGAGAAACTATATGCATGCCTATGTCCCACCCAAGAAACTGTCATCCAAACTTCTTTTCCTTGATAGGGAACCCATCATCCATTCCAACTTGCTGTGATTGAGCCGTAGTTGTTATTGTAAGGATCCTATCATAAATAGTTCAACGTAAAAGGGAAAACAAATTCTTGGTATGGATGACAATATACTTACTGGGAATTTGAAGAATACAAAGACAATAAGTTATTCATTATACTGTTTGGAGGGAAATGTTTCGAATTGTTAGATATTAGTGAAATATTAACAGATGATTTGTATTAATAGAACGGACCCAGCTTTTCGGGAGCAGAACTTAAATAGTTACAGGATTTCATGAGGAATGAGGATTGGTTAGGCAACAGGAAATCCTTGGTCATTATTCCAGAATATGGGTACACAGACGGAGGAGAGATATATCAGGGAGAATTTTGTAGTTCTTGGGTAAACCTCGCATCATTGAACGTCCCACAGTGGAGAAATTGTATATAGAAGCAGCAAGTAAACAAGAACGACTGAAACAAGGGGTAAGCTCAACAGAAGCATATGTAAAAATCTGTGTTACGCGACCTCTCCAAAAGTATTGTTGGACCGTGTCTCTGACACACACCCACGAACATTTTTACAGAGTCTTAGCAACATAGGTAAAAATTAACCCAGATGCAAGAAATAGCAGCTCCAACTTTCTCACTAATTGATTGATTGACAACTTTTCGATCCATTTTGTCCTTCTCCGAAAGCGGAGGTTATACAAACAGGTTCATTAATAGGTGGAAAATCGTAGATGGACTCGGAGTATTGCAAATACTCTACAAAATAAATGCATACCTGAAAATGAAGTATGGTAGGCTTCACCAATCTTGTATTGTAAAAGAAGTCATAGTAGTTGCCACCCTTCTTCACCTGTTTACATTCCTGACAAAGCAATAACATAGAAGACCGGTAAAGTTTATAACTATACTTTGGAACTACAGAATTAAAATCCTTGAAGAAATAAATAATGAAGATACAGACCTTATCTATAGCTTCTCCTGACAAAGGTATGTTCTCATAATTCCTGTATTGTTCGAGCCTTGTCAGCCTGTAGCTTTGCCTCGTTATATTCAACCTGTCCCATGGGATACCTTGTATATCTTTGCCTTTCCTTGCTTGTGCAGCGGATGTATCTGTCCCTTCAGTTACCTACCCAATATTACAAACAAACAAAAGTGAATACACCATTAGATATCTGACATCAACTGACCAAAGTAATCACATATTCACGCTTCACTTGATGTGTAATTTTAATAATTCAAGGGAACCCAAAATACAGAATGAAATTCAAAAAACTCGTCTCAATACCTTGAGAAAAAAAGGTTATGTCATTACTCCATCAAACAAATAGGAGAAACAAAGCCTAAAAGAAAAAAAGAGTAACATGACTAGCGTCAAATTCAATAAGAGTAATTAGTATTCACTGCTCTACTGTTTACCAATAGATTTTTCAAATGAAGAACATCTTTAAGAGATGCATGTTTCGCTTCCCAAAAGTAACAACACCAATAAACAAGTCCAGAGTGCAGAATCCAGTATACGCCAAAACAGTTATATGTTAAACTGCTAAGCCACCTGAAATATAATATTTTTTCAACATAATGTCACACCAAAACAAGCATGTTCTCGTTAAAACAGATCAAGTTTTAAATGAGGTGATTGCTATTTAAAATGGCATCAAAATTCAGATCTGATAAAGGACCTTAATTCAATTCTCACTGACACGCATTATCAAAGGAATTTCCACACACTTGGGCCAAAGAAAAATTGGTCAAGCCTAATCTAAGGAGGCATGATTCCTAATATAAACAGATACACGAGTTCACACTTTGAGGTGGTCACTAAATTCAACAGTATCAAAGAAAAACTCAACATAAGCCACCAGAGAACAGAAACAAGTCAAAGTGTATATGTACTGACCATCTCAAAGTCATCAAGGTTCATATCCTCATTGTAGAATACCTCTTCAAATTCATCCATCGAATCTGCCATCTCTTCATCAAGACTCATGTAACCCAATCGCTCAACCCTTTGGTAAGACATGCTTTCCCACAACCTTGAACCCTACGTTCAAGAAAAAGTTCAACAAAACTAAACACACTGCATTCCCAAATATAGAAGAACAAAACTGAAAGACCCAAATTAAAACAAGACAAGAGAAGTAGAGAAACAAAAACAAAAAAAGTTAACATTCGCATATCACAAGGGGAAGAAAGTAGGAAAACCAAAACTGTTGGCTAACTTGGAAATTACCAAAAAACACAAAAAAAAAAAAAACCAGCAAATCAAAGAAAAAAAATATGGTATTTTTTCTGAAAATTCAGCTAAAATCCAATAACCCCACAAAACCAGGAACTATTTGGACTTTTCCACCCCCTACGCCCAACCCCAAACACACAAAATAGGTGACTTTTTTAAAATGCAAATTCAGCTAAAATCCAATAAACCCACAAAACCAGGACATCATGCAGATTCTTCCCAACAATCCTTCCCACCACCGCCCCCCACCCCACCCACCCACACATACACACAGGGAAAAAAACCATCAATGAAATTGAATTCTACGAATCTGAGTTGCATTTAAGACTAAATAAACACAAAAATAGCTAAAAGAAAGGAGTTCTAAGAACCAGTAGCTCTCTCTTAAAAAATACCCAAGATAATTGAAAAACAAGAAAGAATGCTCTTCTCTTCCCAATAACCCCAACCACACTCAAAGCAAAAACCCAACAAGAAGAAACTGAATTCTGTGAATCTGAGGTTCCATTCAAAAACTGCATAAACACAAAAACAGCAAAAACGAGAATTCCAAGAACAGTACCTGAGAATTTACCTTCTATGGGTAAGAGAAGAACCAGTTAGGTCTCCCAGATGATTAAAAAGAAAGAAAAACTAGGATCTTTTTTCTTCTTTTCCAATGTATTATAGGCAAGTTTGTATGCTAACAATCTATGCTCTATAAAATCACGGAAAAAAAGATGATATTTTTCTGCAAATTCAGCAAAAATCCAATAAACCCACAAAACCAGGCACCAGTTAGACTCTTCCAAACCACCACCACCTCTCCCCCTCTTCCCCCCAACAAACACACACACCCAAAAACTCAAGAATGGAATCTGGGGTTTCAGTTAAAGACTACATAAACACAAAAACAGCAAAAAAAAAAAGTGAGTTCCAAGAACAGTACCTGAGAATTTACCTTCTATGGGTCAGAGAAATAACCAGTTAGGTCTCTTAGATGATTAAAAAACTAGAAAAAAATGATCTTTTTCTTCTTTTCCAATGTATTATATGCAAGCAATCTATGCTCTAACAAAATCAAGCAAAAAAATGACATTTTTCAGCAAATTCAGCAAAAAATCCAAAAAAATCATAAAACCAGGCACCATTTATACTCTTCCAACCTTCCCCCAACAAACACACACACCCAAAAATCTCAACAATGGAATCTGTGGTCATTTAAAGACTACATAAACACAAAAACAGCAAAAAAAAAGTGAGTTCCAAGAACAGTCGCTGAGAATTTACCTTTTCTGGATCAGAGAAATAACCAGTTAGGTCTCTTAGATGATTAAGAAACAAGAAAAAAATATTTTTTTCTTCTTTTCCAATGTACTAAATGCTAACAATCTATGCTCTATAAAATCAACCAAGCAAAAAAGCTGACATTTTTCAACAAATTCAGCAAAAATCCAAAAAACTCCACAAAACTAGGCACCATTTATACTCTTCCAACCTTCCCCCAACAAACACACACACCCAAAAATCTCAACAATGGAATCTGGGGTCATTTGAAGACTACATAAACACAAAAACAGCAACAACAAAAAAAAAGTGAGTTCCAAGCACAGTCCCTAAGAATTTACCTTCTCTGGGTGAGAGAAAGAACCAGTTAGGTCTCTTAGATGATTAATAAAAAACAAGAAATTTTTTTTTCTTTTTTCTTCTTTTCCAATGTACTATATGCTAACAATCTATGCTCTATAAAATCGAGCAAAAAAGCTGACATTTTTCAGCAAATTCAGCAAAAAATCCAAAAAAACCCACAAAACTAGGCACCATTTATACTCTTCCAACCTTCCCCCAACAAACACACACACCCAAAAATCTCAACAATGGAATCTGGGGTCATTTGAAGACTACATAAACACAAAAACAGCAACAACAAAAAAAAAGTGAGTTCCAAGCACAGTCCCTAAGAATTTACCTTCTCTGGGTGAGAGAAAGAACCAGTTAGGTCTCTTAGATGATTAATAAAAAACAAGAAATTTTTTTTTCTTTTTTCTTCTTTTCCAATGTACTATATGCTAACAATCTATGCTCTATAAAATCGAGCAAAAAAGCTGACATTTTTCAGCAAATTCAGCAAAAAATCCAAAAAAAAACCACAAAACTAGGCACCATTTATACTCTTCCAACCTTCCCCCAACAAACACACACACCCAAAAATCTCAATAATTGAATCTGGGGTTTCATTTAAAGACTACATAAACACAAAAACAGCAAAAAAGAGTGAGTTCCAACAACAGTCCCTGAGAATTTACCTTCTCTGGGTCACCAGTTAGGTCTCTTGGATGATTAAAAAGCAAGAAAAGAAGAGATCTTTCTTTCTTGTTTCCCAATGTATTATATATGATAGCGATCTATGCTCTATAAATCATGGTATGTCGGCCAAAGAAGCTTTGTACCATCCCTTTGGTATGATTGTAAAAGATTGTTTGTAATAAGGATATACAGATACACCCACGCGCCCAAATTTCAAGATTAAGGGACCCTCACTTCCTATTTTTATAAATACTTTCTAATAGATAATATTAATTTGATGTGATAATTAGGTGTTACTTATATATATTTTTTAATTATTTTATTATCTAATTAATGATTTTAGTTTATGCTTCAATCCACCTTCTTTTAATATTAAATTAAATTAATTTAATATTTTAAAATAAAAATTTAAATATTGAAAAACTATACAAAAATTATTACTGTTTAAAAAAAATACATTTTAAAATATTAATCAAAATTTATGTAATTTAACTTTAAAAATAAAAACTGTGACATTTAAAAATGGATGATGGGAGTATTATATTTTCTTTTTATGTTTGAAATTACGTCGAATAATATAATATAATATTTAACTCCATCCAAACAAAATGTTATCCTCTTTTTTAAAAAAAGTTGGTATTTTCTTATATATTGTAAAATGTGACATTAATACTTGATTTATCTCCTAGTATATTAGCATACATTATTTAATAATTATTATTATTAATATATTTATATTTTTTCATACATGATATCAAACACCCTTAATCATTGACAAATATGGAAAAAATATTTTGATAAACTTTATAATATAATCCTTGATATATTTTTATAACTTCACGGAAAGAGAGTCCTTAGAACATGGGCAAAGCTACTTTGGTGGAACAATTGAATCAATTTATTATTATATTTATATTTAATAAATAATTTATGTTGTTGTTATGTATAACTTAAAAACTCATATATTAAATATTGAAACACTTTGGCAATGAGAGAAGCAACAAAGGTTAATGTTGTCACCTATTTTTGGCCACTTTCTTAACAAAAACGAGAAGCGCGACTACGATGGTTTGGACATGTGGAGAAAAGAACAGGAGATGCGAGAGGATGGATTTAGGGGTTACGCGGAGGGGTAGAGGTAAATCGAAAAAGTAATTGGGGAGGTGATTAGATAGGATATGGTGCAACTTCGTATCACCGAAGACATGACCTATAGAAAAGAGTGGAGGTCGCGTATTGAGGTAGAAGGTTAGAAGTCTTGTGTTATAGTAGGTTAGTAGTCATGTCATTATATATTGTATTGTCATTGTCCGTCATTTATTTTGTTACTTTTATTGTCGCTATATATTTTCATGTTGTCCATTCTAGTCGTTTCATATCTAGTATTTTCTGTTTTGGGGGGATGATTTTTTGAGATGAGAGTCTTTCAGAAGCAACCTCTCTATCTCTATGAAGTAGTGGTAAGGTGTGCATACATTTTTCCCTCCACACACTCCACTTGTGAAATTTTCACTGGATATATTGTTGTTGTTGTATTAGATTATCTCTCTACCTTCACAAGCTGGAGATAAGGTGTGTACGCATCATCCTATCCAAACACCACTTATGAAATTATACTGAATATGTTATCGTTAACGAGGAAGCATATATCTTCCACAAAGTTTAGGTGTGAAACAAGTTTGAGGACATTCTATCTATAATCTAGAGTCATTTGCATATATAGAAGTATTCATTCTTTTCATAATCAACTTAAAAGCCTTCATTAGAGATAGTCTACTGAAGCTTTGTCCAGCAACACTGCAAGCAATACGCAAATGAGTTTAACTCGAAAATAAACTGATTTAAGTACACAAGGAGAAAGATAAAAGCAAGCAACATTTGCCAAAACATGTGAACAAGGAAGATGACATAAACCAGAATAAACCAACACAAGTAAAGTAGTTGTATGCACCTCGACTATCTCACCAGATACGGGATCTAAATACCATCCACTAGCACAAGTATCAATTAATTTAATCACCTAGATTTTTTCTCTACACCTATTTCATTGATTGCTTGATCATATCCTTGAGTGTGCATTACCAATTCATCATGATGTTTTATCAGCTACTACCAAAATTTGAAATAAATACTTGGACGCCTAAAAGTTCAGTCCTTACGAGACCATGAATAGAAATGCAAAAGGGCTTTTATTTTTTCAATGTTGCATATGGTAGAAGCATTTCAAATCTTTTGTGTAATTAGAATGTTGATAGAGATGTCAAATGTACGAGTTAGGTTGAAATTGAGAATATTAAAATGAATTGATATTGATATTGAAATTGAGAATGTTAAAATGAAGGGCAAATTATAGAAATCTCATACTTTACATGCATAATCTCAATATATACCAATTTTTTCTGAAATTACAAAAATCCTTTATTTTTTATCAGCATTGATACAATGCGAATTTTAGGGTTATTGATGATCTGTGTGTACCAGTTATTAAAAATTAGACCATATCAGTTTTAACATATTGAAAAACATTAAAAAATGTATCAGTAATTAATTGGTTGTTTAATTTTTTTAGGTATCAGTGAAACTAACTGA